>OMNR01036414.1:0-11162 GCA_900303205.1 Mora moro
TCTGATGTACTAGCCCTGTACATGATGCATTGTGATGTACTAGCCCTGTACATGATGCATTGTGATGTACTAGCCCTGTACATGATGCATTCTGATGTACTAGCCCTGTACATGATGCATTGTGATGTACTAGCCCTGTACATGATGCATTCTGATGTACTAGCCCTGTACATGATGCATTGTGATGTACTAGCCCTGTACATGATGCATTCTGATGTACTAGCCCTGTACATGATGCATTCTGATGTACTAGCCCTGTACATGATGCATTCTGATGTACTAGCCCTGTAGTTTTTCAGCTCCATCTACATTGAGCATCGTTTACATTCTTGTAAAACGTGTAAGTGTAAAAAAAAGAAAAAGACAAACACACCGCTAGGCTTGTTTGGTATATTTATCCTTCCATAAATCTGGTTAATAATGACTCACTTGTTTCTTCAAGGACCTCCAGTCAGAGCTAGCCGAAGATATTTTGACCGATATGAATCAGCAAAACACTGTTGTGTGGCAGTTTACTCATTTGAAAGTGTTGATGTTGTGTAACAAAGTCATGTCAACACACACAACACACACAAAGAAAGCTGTAACTCATGTAGTTAATTATGCATGATGATGAATTTAAGTTAAAAAAAACAATTTTTTTTCCTTTTTGATTGTGTCGCATTTTGAGCTGTAAACAGACACTTAAGACACTGCTGCTGTGTCTAGAAGGACTGATTCTATAGCTTGACGGCAACGGCGCTCCGACCAACGGGGTTGTCTGGGAGCTAGGCTCCCGACGAGTGGGAGAGAGACGAGGAGAGCGTCTGTTTGATGCTCTGCAAGAAGGTGAAGCGCCACATGGAGCTGTCTGGCCTGGGGACGATGGATCACTCTGGCTGCAGAGATCAAAGGCGGCAGATTTGCTTCTATCTGTTAATTCTACCAGTTAACCCCCCCACACTGCACACACACACACCTAGATATGAGATTAGCCATATGACACAAGGATGAAAGATAGACAACAAGATAACACTGTATTGTAATCCACAGTAAGTAGTTAGCCTGTCAAATCAGATAAAGTATACAAGAAATGAAGCAAGCATTGACAATGATTGTCAATGCTTGTCTAGGTATTCTTGAAAGTCTACCTATTCTTGAAAGTCTAGGTATTCTTGCGTGCTCCATGTTCAAATATATGTTTGAAGTTGATGTTTAAAAATGGCCGCTGAGCTGGCTGCTCTACTGTCCTTTGGTGTAGTGTTTCATAGTTTCGCTGTGTAATGAAAGATAAAAGATTTATTGCCAAACGCAATTATTTTCATTTAACTTTGAGTGAACGTGAACAGTAAGGAAAGCAGTAGCAGAGGGAGCATATCACCCAAACTAACTAACTAACAAATTAGCTGAAGTAGAAGAACATTAAAGTCAAATCTAAAAGATACACACTGCAAATAGTTATGGCAAGATTTAAAATTGTATTTCCTACTTTCTATCTTTGAATTGATGAGATATTCTTAAATTGATCATGAATATGTATTTTATGACTCAATTAGTCAGTCTTAAAATTGAGTAATTTACTGGTGAAACAAGCTACGTTAGCTAGAGCAAAGCCAGTTCAGGAGTGATATGTTCTGTCAGCCATGTTTTTGTCACAGAGAGTTATATATATATAAAATATATAGCAGTTTGGAAGATATCGAATCACCATCCATGACATTATACAACCATAAATAAAATAGTATCATCCCAGCATCCATTTATCCCTGGTTCCAGTTGTTCCCTGGGTTTATTGTCATTCAGAGCGTGTTCTCCTCCCCGTTGCCCTGAAACGGACCACAGAGCGCTTTTTCATCTCCATGTAAACTCCTCTGAAGGGACGCGCAGTAGCCAAAGTTGACACAAAATAGCCAGATGTCAGTGCACAATCATGTGCTCGCATAAAACCTTCATAAGGCATTAGAGCGCCAGTGCCAGAGGACACGGCTGTTGTGGGAGAGAGTAAAGTTCTGTGGAACAGGTGCAATCAAGCAATAATATGATGAGCCAATCTTCACAGTACACATTTCAGAACTCTTCTTTTGGAAATCAAACTTGCCAAATACTGACATTCCAAAAAATATATATCTAAATAAATATAACTGTTAAACGTGGGTTGCTCTGGACCGCGCATTGAAATACTAAACACTGTAATAATAGGAGTTATATCTGTCTGGTTATCTGAAAGAACGTTAAATGAATATCTCACAGTGCCTTTAGTTACATCATGGCATCTGAGAGGGCAGTATAGATGTTAAAGTCCCCCTTCAGAAGGGATTGCTCTGTAAAAGATGATTTTGTTCTTTTGCTGCCCGTAATATTCCTTTCAGCGTTTCCACAGCTAAGGCGAGATCTCATTTTCACATCGCGGCTGACAGCGGAGGCTTAAGGGGAGATGACAGGTCTGTGTCAGAGCTCGGGCAGCGGGAAAATTAGGGTTACACAATTACCCAGAGTTCCACAAGTGCCACCGAAAGCCCTCCCAGTAATTGGATTCATTTGGGGAGGTTTAAAACCCGCTTCTTAGAGAGATAGAGTCAGAGCAGAACCCAGAAAACAGAATTCATCCTTCTTTCTCACCCTTCATCTCTTTCCTACTTCTACTAACACAGGGGGGAAAAAAACGCAAGGAATTTGGGTTAAAACCCTGTCACAACCAGTTGCACACTACATCAACCTCTGAAAGTCTTTTTACATTCCTGTTATGATAATATTGGCTAGTTCCTAGGATAACTATTATAAGAATCTATACCCATGTAAAATGGGGTTATGATGGGAAATAGTAACCTTGGGTAGAACAAGAAATTCACAAAACATCTGTTATCAGTGGTGCATTCAGCTATTCCTTGTATTCAATATGTGTAACTTCTGTGTACTACAACCCGAATAAATCATACTATGGAGACCCAGAGCTCCAGAGACCTGGAGCTGAATCCTGTCTGCATGGAGCTTGCAGGCAGGACATGTAGACATTAGGCTGGTCCAGGGTTTGGAGGTCCTACATGGCCCATGTGGTGAGTATGGATGGCTTCACATCGAAGACGGCTGCTTCTACCTCTCCATGACCCCAATTTCCACCATTGAACCATTTATTTTATGCAAGTTAATTTCATACACTGTTAGATAACCTTAAAAAGGTTGTCAATTTCCCTATCACTTTGATAACTTAATTATTTTAGATTAAAAAACCTGTTAAAGGCTGTTCCCAGGTGGGTCCTCTCACTGTTGGAACCAAAGATCCTGCTGTGCCTATGATTAAGCACTGCACAGTATCAAATACGATGGGTTCTCCCAACCAGATCCAAACCACCGGTGATTTCTGGCTTGAGTTTCCAAATGCATTCATGACAGGTCATTTTGTTCCTTTGGTTGTATATGTCTGCCCCTAAGAGGCACAGGCGCATGGTCTCGTGGACCTCTGTGGGTCATTCCAACAAATCTTGCACTGACGGAAGCCCCCAAGGGAGAAACTGTGTTAGGTCATTACTGCATCACCTAACTTTTCTTTTACAGACTTCCATGCTGCACCTATACCCTGGTCATCGTGTAATGCACATTACACACGTATACAATTTTCTTATTGAAAGGTATGGATACTGTCCTTTGGGGGGGGCGAGGTGTCAGATTCCATGTTCGGAATACAAACGTCCTGACTTTTTCCTGCCCTTTCCAACCCTGCTCTGACCCGGCTGATCTCATTAATTGTACTGCAGCTAATTAGCAAATCCACACGTTCGCCTCTAAACACTGGCATGGACTTGCACTTGCCGGACCTGGAATTTCCACCGCTGCTTAAGAGACAATAAAAGTGATTGTGCATGTTTGGGAAAGCTGATTTACAATTAGAGAGCCCAGGCAGAGACGTTCCTCACTTTTTTTCCTCAGACGCTGGAATTGCTGCTAATGTGAAAAGGCTGCGGTCAGGTCCTTCCTCTGGAGCAGTAGTCGGTACAAACGTACCTCCGGCAGCCGGCACCACTGCTCACTTAGTCACCATGAATGGAAAATGTACTTTTTCCACCTGGTTTCCCTTACTTTACAATATATGCCAGAGTTAGGAAGAAAGTTGTTCATTAGTTCTGTTTGTGGTGGGTTTTTTAATTCTAATAAGTGTAATAAACATAACTTCCAACTTGCACATCGTTTTGGATTGTCTTCCAGTAGAGGAAAAAAAGCAAAAACAACATTGTTATGATAAATTATATTTAGCTATGCAAAAACAAAAACAAAAGCTGACCCATAGAAATATGGTCACATTTCAAGCCACAGATGGAAAAATACATACATACATACATACATACATACATACATACATACATACATACATACATACACCTAAAAACATGTTAACCCATTTACACACACACACCTAGTGGCTACGCTAACAATCCGGCTGGTGGCTCGGCCGTCGGTCCCCTCGCTTCATTAGACGACCTGGCTGCCACAGCGCTCAGCCCCCCTCTGCTCTCGCAGCACAACCCCACTTCCTCTCTTCATTTTCATCAAAACATTGCAGATGAGGTCCTGAGCCCAATTAATCACTGTGCAGTCCTGCTGCACTGCCCCTCTATTAATCAACACGACCACCAGACTACAGGCCGCACACAAAACCGCAACCACTCTGGGAGTGGCAGCCTTGTCACACAATGTGTACACATTCTGTGCTCTCTCATGAACACACAGCCACCGAGGACACACGCGTACGTACGTACGTGTACACGAATAGGGAGGCTGTATTTCATTATTCATGAGCGTTGGTATATTTAAAATGTCCTGTAAGTCATCTACAATAGATCCAGTTGTTTTTAATTCAACGGAGGACTTATATATTCATAAACAACACGTTCATTTGTTTGTTTGTTTATGTACGTATTGCCGTCCCCCCCCCCGGCTCTTCTGCTCAGTGTCTCCCCCTCCCTTCTAAACAGCAGCAGATAAAGAACAGCTGGAGAACAGTCACCTTCCTTAATTAGAACACATTCGTGACTCATATCTGTCCTTAGTCAACCTTGCTCGAAAGCGCGGAAAACACCCATCTTTCCCTGAAAGTATCTGCTCTAAAACACAGAACAAAGCCTTATCTAGCAGGCCGCGGTGAGTGTGCAAAAAGAAGCAAAATTTCACATCCTCAATAACACGATCCCATCATACGTCGGTTTACTCAGCGCTCAGGAAACAGCTGAAACATTACAGCGAAGCTTGCTTTTCCTTGATTTTTAATAAATGAAAATAGCAGAGACTGGATCCATTTAGTTTTGTTACCCTGTGAATCTGTCAAACAATACATGCTGTATGGTGTTCTTGTACCGACTGCAGAGCATCAATATCTTAAAAAGAAAACTAAAAACAGAGCAGCTACCTTGAAATCAAGTCCTGTTGGAGCCGAAAGTGAACCAATACCCCTGCAGCAAAATCACTTTCTAAAGAAACAAAATAAATGAAAAAATAAACACATAAATACAAGAAATGGAGCAAGCCAATGGAAGTCTGTCAATGGCTCATTAATCTGGAGAGTGTAGCGCTTTGATCAACATTAACCGTTGTAGCTTCAGAAATGCTAGCCCGGTGTGCTGCAGTGGGGGAATAGGAGCGCTAATTACAAAATCTAGCTTCAGATACTATGAATATAAAGTTGAAGTGTTATTGATGACTGGAGCCATTCATCAATTTTGGATGGACCCGAATGGATCCATTTTAAAACAAAAAGAGTAGAATTCCCCAACCTTACCTATCCTGAAAATGATCAAAGTGCTGAGAATCGTTCTTTTTCACTCCCATAATCATTTCTGGCCTGTTTCTATGCTTTTGTTCTCTTCCTGGATTATAATTGTTAAATATAAGTCATGAAGGAGAACACCCATGGTTTGCTGGCTTATTTCTTTGCTTTTTTTTTTTTTGTATTGCAATTTGTGTCTAGAGAAGAGAATCGAGAAGAACTTCCATTGATGTATTCAACACACATCACACTAGCCGTTCATTAACAGATGTCAGTCAACATGCTTACTGTTAAACAGCAGCTACTCATTTAAATGTAAAGTCAATGCTATTCTATATATCTATATCCTAGATGTCGTTCTGTCACATAGCGTTGGTTTAACCACATGTTAGCTCCAACTCTAATTAAGCCCCTTCCCTCTGCAGGGAAGGTCATTGTCAGGAACGGCATGGCGTGCACACTCACAATGCCCCGAAACTCATCATTTGCACATCAAACCGTTTCCACCTTCATCTTAAATTCATTTGCATATAACACCACAAAGTTGCACCAATGTCAAATGGAGGTCTCCATCTAAAAATAACAGCATCTCTATCTCCCCTGTTGGGCTGCTGCTGGAGGACGACAGGGTGGACAAGACGAGGTGCCGAGCGGAAGGAGAGGAGAGGAGGGTGCGGTAAGCATCAGAGAAGATTGCCTTTTAATCAAGGCAGGAGACGTGCGGCCGCATACGGTGTGTATGTTTGCGTGCACACACACACAAACACACACAAAACATATTAATTGTGTTACCTGACACACTCTTGTAGCTAACCTGGCCATGGCACTCATATTTTCACATATTGCAAACAACTGTATTTATCACACAGTCCCGGGGGGGGATATGGTTTGATAATGCAAACACTGACTGTAGTTACAATCAAAACACCCAGCTAGCATTTGGATATTTGAATAATTCATAACCTCTCCTCTCCTCAGAAGGACACATTAAATATTTGTTAAGTTATAAAAGCGCGATGCACCCTAGGACTATTCATTTCTTTCCACACATACACACAAGCCCGCTTGTAAAGCTCCATCTGCCACACATCTTATTAGGACAAAGAGGAATGCATGTGAATATTGAAAGAGAAAGGGTAAACCTCAAAGACACAATGAAAACACAGGGGGGGGAACTCTCCATTTCCACAAAGAAATAAAAGGCAACAGCGTTCAGTCACTCGCAAACAACCTTTGTCACATGTGAGCTCTGACATATCGGCCAGCCTTGCAGGCGCCGTACCCTCGTGGATCACAATTGGATGGAAGGCAATATGACGTTGATGGCGGATTTTATTCTGTACTTTGGCTTGATCCCTAGTTTGGATTTATTTTTTAACCCTAACCTTCCTTGAAAATGATTCAAAACAATATGTTGATTAGAAAAAAATTCCCAGTTTCCAAAAAATAGAGATATCCATTAACTTGACTCCATTTCATTGAAAGATTTTGCAAGAAATACGACAAATATATCTTGAGTGTGCATGACCCTTTCTATTGCAATGACCAGCAGGAAAAACACAAATAATATTATTTCTCATGTGGAGTAAATCAATAAATCATGTTTAATCACTAAACAGTCAATTAAAGTATTCCTAATGACTTGTGCATGTGAATAAGGGAATACGGTTATAAATAGAATTAGGGGTGTGTGATTAATTAGGCTTGATTTTACACAATGAAACAACATTTTATTCAAACATCATCAGACAGCGAAAACCTAAAAGCCACCTTTTAACAAAACATAATTCAACTGGAATTAAACACAAAACAAAACTATGGGCCCTGATATTGATCAGAGTATTATTAACCCTAACCCTGATATTGATAAGAGTATTATTAACCCTAACCCTGATATTGATAAGAGTATTCTTAACCCTAACCCTAACCCTGACATTGATAAGAGTATTATTAACCCTAACCCTAACCCTAATAAGGACAGCAGAAGCCTTTAAAAGCCAACTAGCCTTGTTGAATGTTTTGAGATAAAACTGAAAGAATCAACTGAAAATACGTGTCAGAAATGCTGTTAGCCATTAGTTGTGATATATTTTGTATCCTTATCAAATCAAATCTAAATGCAAGCATGACACTATATAAAATGTGTAGACTATATAAGCAATGTTTTTAAAATATATTTTGGACTACAGTTTACTGTTGAGATATGCTGTTATCTAGTTGTAGCTTTAGCATTTTAATAACAATCTAAAAACATAACTGGTTAAACAATTGCTCCAAGAATATTCCATCCCAATATATTTAAACATGTTAAACCATCATTATGTTTGTTTTAACATTTTTGATAGAACATATATCAGCCCCTTACAACATGGGATGTTGTAGGTTTATACCACAGCATTGTTAAAATACTAACAGGATACCTCTGTCTTTCCAGTTCCCAATCAAAGTGCTACAAATCCAACATTAAAAACCATGTTCAAATATAACTATGAAACTGGAAACTGTTTCCCTGACAACACAAAAACAATATCCTCAAAGCTCCATGGAAGTATATTTGAACTTTATAGAAGCAAGTAACTAATATCTAATCACCCTTGGTAACTGTGGTATGAGCCCAATATACCATTATGGGATGTTGTACGCCTACTTCGGTGGGGGTAAGCATCACCACACCTGTCGTACATTGGTTTAGTCCTTACTTAGATCATGACAAGAAGGTTACAACAAAACAGATTAATTTGGATTTACAAAAGGGGACAAGTCTTTTAAATAATCCATTACTTCAACGTCTTACTTCTATAACATTCCTGATTAGTCAAGAATACGACAACTAAACAACCAAAAAACAAGTTACAAAGGGTGTCTTGAGGTCGCCTCACAGCTCTGAATTTCTCCTTAAAAAACCTGTTTCGCTGAAGCCCCAAAAACTTCCAGAATACTTAATTCAGAGGCCTGAATATTTCATTCAAATGCTGTGTCTATGGATGCATTTCCTCTCATGCATTAACAATCAGGCACTGTAACAATGGAACACGCGTATCTGCATATGAACAGCATTCTGGGTAATCTGTGCTCTTGGAATGGAGCCGTGGCCTGGGTGTTGAACACAACTCTCTCTCTCTCCGTCCAACTGCTAGACTACACAACGGTGTTCATGACGAATCCCAATCACAGCACATGACCCACAGAAACCAACTTCCCATTCTCTGTGTACATCACCATGGTAACCAATTTGCACTCAAAGCACCTCATAATTAGCTTACCCCAAAATGAGGACAAATAAATAATTGAAATACAATAATAAATAAATATTTGAACAAATGATTATATATATATCCACAAGTATTCTCTACATTACCACGGATATGAATCATTTTGCTGATCTCATTAGAGAATTAGCATAATGCATCAGTGCCATTCTTCTGAGATGAGGGAACCGGTATTGTACGTCAGCCATTTTGTGTGTTTTGGAACGCTTTGCCTATTTATAAGGTATTCCAATTTGCCTGTAGCCTAGCCCTAGCATTCCTGGTCTAGATTATGTCATTACAACAAGAATAAAGCCTTTTGAGTGAAACTAATCACATTGAATTTCATTTTACTTTTTTATGCCGTGAATATTTTACAGTAATGTCTATTGGTATGGTTTGTTATTCCATCCTCCATCTCTCAGGTTTTTCTATCGTGTTTAGGGGATTTTGGCACGTCAGAAAAGGCCAGCTTCTAAGCAGCTCCAAGAGACAATTAGCAAGCTAGTGGAGCTTACAATTTGGTAAAAGGAATACTTGGAGAACGCCTTTGTTTCTTGATACAAGTAGGTCATTCAGCAGATGCAAAAAACACCATTTGATAAAGTTATGTTCTTTCAGGGTAATCTTTCTTCTTCAAATATGTGCTGTATGTCAACATTAATTGGTAGACAGACAGACTGTACATATACTACTAATTAGTATTAAAATCAATCAATATGAATAAAGGCTTGTATTATTGTAATTACTGTTATGATAATACATTATGGATAATTATATCAAGTTCAAATCACAAAGGATATTGCTGGTGCATTAGACATGGACTTAGTTATTCAAGGTGTTGAAAAGGAAGCTTGACATTTCTGGTTTTCTTTTTTCAACAGTTGTCTTTTCTTCTCGCCTTTTTAGCGTGAAAGTTTAATATTTCATGGAGCAGATTAGTTTGACTGGAGTGGATATGGCAGCAGGCTAGACTACGCAGAATTAAAACAGATCCTGACAGTTCCTTTGGGTCAGGAAGAGGTCACGGCTGTGTTGTCTGTGTGCGTAGAAGATGTATCAGAGACATACAGTAGGGGCCGCGGCGAGACGAGGCCTTTGTCAAAACCTGACACTTACAATGCCCTCGGCTCAAAGGAAATGTGACGGCAAAGCACAGCAAACCTTAAATATTTCACTCATCCCTATAAATAATGTATGAACTATGACATTATTCCTTTATGCAAACAGTCAGCCATTACTTTGTGAGGTAATTTGTGATTTTGTTCAATTTTTTCCCCCGCAAAATGTGTCCTGGCTGGCAGTATTGTTCGCGTTACACCTGGTTTCAATTTAAGTCCAAACCTCAAATTAATTCTTATTAGCGGTCTAAAAATAGACTGCTGGTTGCAGAGCCCAGGCTGCTGGTAATCTGACAAGCACCGAGACCTCGGCCCCCCGACTCCCCAGCCAGCTGCCTGGATTACCACTGCAAATACACACACATGTACATGTGTACAAGTACATTGATTCAAATGGATAATAATAAAAGCATACATGTACTAAATACATATACATGTATAAATATATTTATATACACTGGTATATATGAATAGATGAGTATGGCTACAAATGCACGCACAATGGAAATAATTGCACATAAACAAATAAATAAAAATAAAACAAAAAGTTACTACTGCTTGTTAATCTGGTCATATCTAGTGATTAAGCGTTAACTCTGTTACCATTAAACATTGTTGTTTGTATGTGGATTGTCCAACTGTAGAGCCCTCACACACTGTGACAATGTTATTTCTTTAGGGTTCAATATGTATATGGGTAATTAATACATGTTCAATGACATGTTCAATACATTTACAACTTCGAAAGTAAGGAATATTCCTGTATTAGCTTTGTTTACTATGAGCCAATTAAGGCAAGCGACGAGTGGGAGTGAGTTGTGAGAACAACAAGGTTAACCATGTTTTGACTACGTGATTTGACCTGTTATTTGTACTTTCATGCATTAGAAGTGACCGAGTTGGGTCGTCTGTATTTCTGTTATTGGAAAGAGACAAGTAAGACTAAAGAAAAAAAGTCAATTAACCAGATTCCTGTTTTTGTTCAAGTTTGTCGTCATTGGACTGGAAGGGTTTTATTTCTTTACTTGCCTTGTTGTGAGGACAGAGTAAGACATATTA
>OMNR01036415.1:0-17184 GCA_900303205.1 Mora moro
GTTTTTTTTTTTTTTTAAAAAAATTTTTTTTTTTTAATACATGTGGGGGGGGGGGGGGGGAGAGACCTCAGAAGTATACTAGAAGCAAAGTTCCCCCGTTTTCTTTTTACAGGAGGAGTGAATTACCTGACAATGACCCCGGGACGAAGGTCAAAGTTCTTCTTCACCACATCCAGCAGCTCCCGCTCACTCTTGTTGGACGTGCCGTAGTGGAATATGGAGATGGAGAGGGGATGGGCGACACCAATGGCATAAGAGACCTAATACAGCACACATGACACAAAATGTCAGACACTAGGAACCACTTTCAAAACAAAATAAATGTAAAAAAATAAAAAAATAAAAAACACAACCGAGTTGATGGAGGAGGATTACCTGCACCAGGACTCTGCGACACAGCTTGGCCTTCACTAGGGACTTGGCCACCCAACGGGCCGCATAGGCTGCCGAGCGGTCCACCTTGGTGTAGTCCTTCCCAGAGAAGGCTCCGCCACCGTGGGCACCCCAACCACCATAGGTGTCCACGATGATCTTACGCCCCGTTAGGCCAGCGTCACCCTGAACAAAACGGCAATGGCGGTCAAACATTCGATAAAACATTACCATTTATAATTACATTACACAAAAACAATTGCGCTGGAAACGGATACTACAGAAGCGACGTACCTGTGGGCCTCCGATGACGAAGCGTCCACTAGGCTGCAGGTGGTAAACGGTGTCGTCGTCAAGGTAGATGCAGGGAACCACCGTTTTGACCACCTTCTCCTTGAGGGCATCCCTCATCTCGTCCAGGCAGATGTCCTCGTCGTGCTGCACGGAGACAACGACGGTGTGCACACGCACAGGGAGCATGGCACCACGGTCCTGGCGGTACTGAACAGTCACCTGCAAAAGGATGCATTATTACAGACGGTGCGTTCTGCACATCGTCGCACCCATGTCACATTTGTGTTCCCAGGCGCTGAATTATACACTCTTTATTCAGCCACATCAACTAAAATGCCTCGCAGCAAACGTCACATCTTGCATGAACAAAAACCTCCAACGTCATTACCTGGGTCTTGGAGTCTGGCCGAAGCCATGGCAAGGTGCCATTGCGTCGCAGTTCGGCCATCTTGGCATTGAGCTTGTGGGCCAAGACTATTGTGAGAGGCATACATTCCTCGGTCTCGTCAGTGGCATAGCCAAACATCAAACCCTGTAGGGAGAGGAATACCATTACTGTCCAGACCACAGCGGCTATCCAATAGCCCAGACGCTTAATTTGAGCCCGTGACCAACCTGGTCCCCAGCACCAATGTCTTCCTCATTGCGGTCAATGTGAACTCCTTGGGCAATGTCTGGAGACTGCTGCTCCAATGCCACAAGTACATTGCAGGTCTTGTAGTCGAAGCCTATGAATGGGCACAAACAGATATTTAAAAATTAGGAAAATATACAAAATATTACTACAAATTAATAAAAAGGAAACATTTTTCCAAGTGCCACACCTTTTGAGGAGTCATCGTATCCAATGTGGCGAATGGTGTCCCGCACGACTTTCTGGTAGTCCACTGTGGCACGTGATGTCACCTCACCAGCCAACAAAATCATCCCAGTCTTGGCAACGGTCTCTGAAAGGGTTAGGAATGCAAGTGCCGTTTACTGTCAATATAACCAATGGGCTATTCACAGAAAGGCGAAGGAAGGCAACTTGTTTACAGTGTGTACAACTACTATCATACAATTCTGTGTGATAGTAGTCTGTATGTGGGTGCGCAGAACAAACACCAGACAATATGTACACCGATCCCTCGTCACGGTCTGTGTGGTGGCAAACTCACAGCACATCACAACAAAAGGACATCGCATCCGACCTCAATCATTTACAATCATTACAACCCTTTTTGCAACAAAAGAGCTTCATCATCATATTCATGCGATTATTAGGAGCGTAGCCTTGACGTAGATGCATGATCTCGTAAGGTTTTTGTCCGTGTGCGGTCCCCTTTCTTTTGCAACCGTCAACATGATGTCTGCAATTTCTGTGCATGGTACGCAACCTCGGAAAATAACCATAAAGTTTTGCTTATATTTCTATGGAAGACAATTATATTGCAAGAATTATAGTTGTTTTATTGCAAAGCACTAACCCGGAACTCTTGGAAAACTGAGTTAGGTGCAGCCCTGCTACTTACCACAAGCGACTTTGGCATCGGGGTCTTGCTTGAGATGGGCATCAAGGACTGCGTCGCTGATCTGATCGCAGATTTTATCTGTAAAACGCAGACGGGTTCAGCGTTACTGGTAACAGACTATTTGCAGGTTGAGGGAACTGGTTGGCATGGTAATACTTTTCTCCTGACATTCTCAACACCCAAGCTCATCCATGTTCGATCTGCTCGTTGCTGTTTTCACTGTCAGCACAAAGAACCGGAGAACGTAGCAGGGGAGACAGCAGGAAAGACAAAGCAGGCCCATCGCTCTTTAGTTGCTCTGACACGCAGTTGCATTTTTGGAAAGATGCAGGTAAGCTAGAGTGGCTGCCTCTGCGGCCCCATAACAGATGCCCACCGTGCAACTACAGTGGCAATTTGATATAGAAGTACATGCATTTACCCAGATAACGCAACATCTTCAACTACATCTCTATATTCAACCATATCTAAAACATATCCCTAAACATGGCCATTTTCCAGTCGGTTAGCCAGGATAATCATTTCAGTCAAGAGTGAAGGAACGACTGTCAGTCATTGCATAAGAGGGTGGGGCCTAGAAACGGGTGGGAGAACGCAAGACTACGTAAACACACATCTTGAATCCCCGTTTAGCGCCACTTAACATGCCGGGTGGGAGGTACCCAAAGATCTCTCCGTCGCCATTTCGGCATGTTCACGTGTGCTGGTCATGTAACAACGGACCCCGTGGTAATTCAATAGCGACAGGAAAAACGTGGTCGAATTCAAAAAGGACGCATACGTTTCCCAAACGACAGGCATACCCAGGATTGTTACAATGCGGTTTTAATTGTGCGCAAGTAAAACGCACATTTCTTAGTAAGGAGCCATGTGCGCATACCTGGACCTAGTCGACACATGGCTTTAAAAAAAGGCACGATCTATAACGATATAAAATACTGTAATTCATAACCAAATCAAAGCATCTGCATTATAACACTTCTACGCAGTCACGTGGTTCCCCCCAGACAGCGGAGCACGCGGCGGGAGTCTTTAGCACGGCTTGACTTGCTAACGTTAGCTAGCAGCGTGTGAGCTTAACATCCCAGCCGGTAGTTTAAGCCTATCGGTTTTTTTTTCCCGGGAATCCACTTGAATGTTAAGATTGCCTTGGCTGAAACCACCGATATATGAACGTGTTAAACAAACAGATCGACGTGTTGGAAATCTTGACATTCATCTTACCGGGATGTCCTTCTCCAACCGACTCTGAGGTGAACAAGAAGCAGTCTTCCTCAATGAAAGCATTGTGAAACCCGTTCATTTGACCGTTCATCGTTGCTTATAGATATTGGTATTACAACGCGCAGAAATGGGTCTATATTGTTGCAATGGTCAAAGAACTGCGCAATTGGGTTGTGCTGTCCTTCTGCGACCCACCGCTAACTATTGAGTAGCACATACACAGGCTAATGGCGCAGCGCTCCAGTATTTATTGAATGAAGTGTGACGTCAAGCCGGGGTGGGCGATACCATTACACATGAAAGGGGGAAGGGCATTAGCACAGCGACGCTCATCTGCGAAAGACCATGTGCCCTCGCAAAAAGTTAGTGATGCAGTTCTATGCGTGGTCAACATCTTCATCGTCAATGTCATATCTGTGTATAACAGCCCTATACTGTAACTCAAAGGTAGGAATAATTTAAGTTGTGCACAACTGGAGGACTGGTAACCATATTGCCAATATCTACTACTCTATTGTCCCTCTCACATGTTTTACTTACACGAAAGTAAAAGACATGACATAGTTGAGCACAGCCAAGCACACAGATGTTTGAAAACAGATCTGCCCTGAACGCTTGTCACTTGATGCTTCCTTGCTTGCTACACCTCATAGATCATGTCCATGGACATGGTATTTATTTTGGTTGTTGAAAGAAGAGCTTCTCGGCTATCGTCTAAACAGGAGCTGAGATATTTCACTTTCCACCATCATTGTGCAGCTAATGTCAACCATACTACTGGAACGGTATTATATTTTACTCTGATCTCAATCACATGTAATGAAGTATGTGTTTGTATTATTGAAATACTAAATGCTGCTTAGAGAAAGGTTAAAACCTGGACCCAAACTGGAATTTTTGAGATTAGCCGTGACCAGTTAAGACCCGAGGTTGATCCGAATTAGAACATTTCCATCCATCAAAAAAAAAAAAAAAGAACATCACATGATATCTTTATGTCAATGATCATAGGTCACACACATACGTGTGTGTGTGTGTGTGTGTGTGTGTGTGTGTGTGTGAGAGGGACATAGTTGGTCACAATAACTTCCACTTTCCCAGAAACCCATGGGTACACCTGGAGATAAGATTAAACTGAATAAAAAAGCTCTGCACACAATGCCACGTAGGCCTACAAAACCTAATTTCACTGCACTCAGAAAGCTGCTATCTCACTTTTGCCCTTCAGCCTAAAATGATCTGCTTTAAAAAAAAAAAAATAAAAAGCTTGTAGCAACCCTTTATTTTCTCAATGAGAACAAAGTTGTAATATCATATAACATCTTATCGTATTCTTTGTAGTTTTAATACACACATGACCTCATCTGCATTTAACATGTGATACAGGGGGTTCTAGCGGTGGAACACGCGTGTTCGCTACACCTTGGTTCCACGTTTGACGTGACCAAACATCCCACCAATCAGTGTTGAGACTTAAAGTAAACATGGACATAACATGCTTTACTGTCTCAATCGGGCCCTTGGGTTGCATCATCAAGCAGACAATCATTGTGAACAAAAGGTGATACCAAAAAAAACTTCACTGGGTGGGTCATATCAAATAGCATGTTATGTAATTCTAATTCTACCTTTTCCACTACATCCAACATCCTGTTAAATATATCAGGAGACAACATTGTGTGAAGAATTGTTCAGTATTGCATCATTCATAGGGTCCCCTAAATTTGCATGGTGAGCACAATCACGAGAGGAGCACGGTATGATGCAAGGCACAACAGCTGTTGCCCCCTGCCAGCAGCATTCAAACTTGGTACATTCCAACTATATCGCTGATGCTCCAATAGATTTCTATTACACAATAAGATAATAGAGGCTGGCCAGAGGTATAGAATGGTTTACTCTTGCAGGGATTTCAGCTTACAAACCTGTAACATCACAGGTTTGTAACATCACCAACTCTTTCAGCGAAGACAGCACAATGACTTATTCAGTTATCGAGCAGTTTCTCTAAGAAGAACAGGTGCATCATCCTCCAATGTCAGTTGGTCCGATCATAGGAGTAAAAGCAGCAAAACTGTTGACACACAAGCAAAAAAGAATACAGAGTATTAATGCCCCATATAGATATAACGAATGCATGTATGAAAGAGAAGCACTGCATAAATTCAGTTCACAATGTAGTTACTTAAATAGCTCGTAAAGACAGTAGTGCATAGTGAGAACAATAAGCAAGTGGACAACATCTGTAATGTACAAACAACTTAATATGCACAATAGTAACGTTAGGGACAGGGACACGTATTATTACGATGACAGGCTGGACAGTGAGATACTGACGAGTACACGAGGCTGAAGTTGGCTACTTATTCGCCAGCTCCTTATTCGATTTCTTTCAGTCCACCTTAAATGGCCGCAATAACGTTATTTGGCCGGTAGATGGCTCTATTTAGTGACTAATCTCCGTCCTGTACTGTAGAGGCCTCTATTGAGAGATTTCTAGAATGAATAATATTTTATGAATACTCTACTCAGAAAAATAAAGCAAACAATCAATGTCCAGTTTGAAATTTTGTATGGAATATATTTCAAAATGAAAAGCTACTCGACCTATATGAAGCGACCAGAAACAACATGACGCAAGATGCATGATGCAATTTTTCAAAACGTGTGTGTAGCAGGTGACCCTGCCACATGCCACCTAAGTGGCTTTGCTGGGCTCCTCCGATGACAAGGATACAGGTAGATACCAAGTAGATATAGTAGTTACCAAACCAATTTATTGGTGAGTTGGTCAAGTGTTACAAGCAGAGCAGGTGTCGGAGCTCTCCCTCGAGTGTGTGTGATGGTCACTGATTTAACATGTGTGCCTTGATTACCCAATGCACCATAGGTGTGCAGCCTCACCCAGCCCTAATCAGTGGGGGGATGTGGAGCTGTTTGGTTGGAGCTGGTGGATGGAGTCACGGGGGATGGTGTCAGGACTGTCGCATCGTCTTTCAAATCGACTGTAAAACACAGTCAAGTCGTTTGCCAGGTGTATAACGCATAAGCAGTCAGTACAGTCCAGACACGCCTGGAGATCCTCCACAGCTTCACGGATGCACTTCTTTGATGTCCTCACAACAAGTTTACAGAGCTTTGGTTTCTGCCTGTATGCAGGAATCAGACTGTGGTGGTCAGACTGTCCCAGTGCAGCGCGGGGACGGCATGATAAGCATTGCTTACTGTGGTGTAACAGTGGTCCAAAATATTCTCCTCTCTGGTGGGGCATTTAATAAACTGTCTGTATTTGAGTTTGTGAGTGAGATTTCCTTCGTTAAAATCACAGGACAATAACTAAGGAGTCCGGGTTTGTCCGCTCCACACACAGTATTCAGTCGACGAGCATGCACTGTGTCCTCCTGCACGTCGGCCTGCAGTGGGATGTAAACACCGACCAGAATGAATGAAGCAAACTCACGGGGGGAATAGAAAGGTTTGCAGTTAATGAAGAAATATTCCAGATCAGGAGAACAGTGTTGTTGGACCACTGTCACTGTCGTTACACCAGCTACACCAGCTCTGAGACGTTGGAAGCCCACCAGGTGAGTCCAGTATCGGTCCACACAGCCACAGACTCCCATGAAGCACAGCACAGAACGGAAGACGAAGAAAAGTCTTGGTTCTTCCCCAACAGCAGCCGAAGTTCGTCCAGTTTGTTTCCCAGTGGACGCACGTTAGAGACGTTGCCGGTAAAACGCCGTGCGAAGTCCTCGCCGGCGGAGGGGCCCTTGTTCCTCTCCTCCGGAGGTTCACTGTGTGGACCGGCGAGAGAGCGCCTGTGACCAGAATGTCCAATAAGTCCACAGATGAGGCGATGAAAGTGGGAAATAAATCCTCAGGTGTTGAATCCCTGATGTCCATGAGCTCTTCTCTAGTGAAAGAGCCCCCCGGAATTATAACAGAACACTGAATGACAAACAAAATGAGACAAAACAATGCGCACCGAGGGAGCCGTCCGCGGCGCCATCTGAAATACTTTAATTCAGTTTAGGCCGACTAAGGACGGCGCCCAATCAAGGGGCAAACTCTGAAAAATGAAGCCTACACGGAAGTGCCCAAAACTGCAGTATATTGAATGGCCACTTGAGGCTGGCTCCAAAAGGGAGTAAATCCCCATAGACCCCCATGTTAAAATGCCCAACAGCTGAAATAAACATGTTTACAGCCTGGTACAAAAAACGGTTTTGGTCTCTATAGCTCATTTCCCCCTCCATGACAACTGTACGGGGGGTGAATTTTTATTTAACTCACCCGTTTTAATTTGATTGAGGCTTAGTTATGTATAATTAAGGGCGTGGCCGCTTTGATTGACAGGTGGGTGCTGTCACAGGAGGATAGCCGCTAGCTGTCTGCAGCATAGGGCCCGCCTCAGCTCCGCCTCTTTGCCCATTTTTGGATTAGCCGGAAGTTGCGGTCAGGCCCTGCCAAGATGGCGCCGGCCGGGAGCCGCCCATTGAGCTTCACAACGGCTCTTCAGAAACCAATGGGTGACGTCACGGAGACTACGTCCATATTTTATACAGTCTATGCGCCCAATGCAAACATACTTAATTTGGGCAACTATAGTTGCGTTAAGGACACCCAGTTGCTCATTGTGCTGCTAAATGTAATTAGGTACAATACAAATGGACTGTAAAAATGATAATAGAACATATTTAAACTTTATGGAAGTAAAAATAAAAAATAAATATAAATCTCTGCGGTTCCGTGGCCATGGCCCGGTACCGGTCCGCGGCCCGGTGGTTGACAACCACAGCAAAAACATTCTAAATCTTCCCCAAAAGACGATGTGGATGACGGAAGCGTCTTGCCTGCTCTTGGTGCTGTAATTTGAGTGTAATTTGTTAGAAATGCCATGCCAGCTTTTAGTGAGTGAAATGCCCTTTAAGAATATCTGCTTTGATTTGATTGCACCTGTATGAGACAATTAAGATGTTAGACTGCTGGCTCATTTCTGACCAATCAGGGCATCGTTTCCCTGATTGGTTCGGGGAATCCATCTTGCCTGTCAATCATAGGTGCGTGAAATGAAACACTTCTCAATGACAGAGAAACGTAGGTAGGGAGGGAGCAGAGAGGGAGGCGACATTTTCTTGGTTCAGCTTAAAAATCTACAGCGAGTTGATCTACTGAGTTGACGTTGGCCTTTGGTGAAGACGCCACTGGTCCCGACCCAAAAGCTGCTACCATTCTCACACAGGTCAAATACGAACATGTGCTTTGTGTTTTGCTTGCTGAAGAAGTTGAGTTCTCAGAAAAACATCCAGACAGTCAAGGTTGAAGGGAAGTTATATATATATATTTTTATTTTTTTATTCCATTGGGCAGTTACACATTCTCTTTTTTTTAGTGGATATCAGACATGGTCAGCCACTGTATCTTAAACAAACCACCTTCTCTGTAGACAACTAAAGTAACGCATGGTTTTACTCCAATTAAAACCAGTGCAGGTGCCCTTTTTTGTATCCACAAAAATAAAAACAATATATCGCTGTAACATTTGCTTTGAAATAATTCTCCTTCACTGGCCAGCAGAATTCAGGCTCATTTCACAGAATTAAATAAGAAAATAAATACATAATATTTCTTATCTTTTTGGCATAGATTGTCATCTGATTCATACTCCAATCTGAATGTTATAATATCCCTTAAATACAAACTCTTATCTATCTAAAACACACATTAATTATATAACAACATTCTTTAGACATATCTTTTTTCAAAAATCTCATTTCACATATCAAGAGTAGTCACTTACCTTACCTGTAAGAATTTATCAATAAATACCTATGTTATGAATACAGCACAGATTATTGTGGATTACCTAGTGGATGATAAATTCTGATCATCTATTTAAAACTTCATACAGTATACAAAGATCAAATTAATGATATTGTCTTTTGGAACGCACAATGACACTGAAATCAAAATAATAAAAATGCAAGCAAACTATGAACCTGAAATGTTCTCACCTAGCATCTACCTCATTTTATATAATTCTTGTTTTTTTTATGTTCTCACAATAATTTTTCTAACACTTCTCAACAGCCACTGACATCACAAAGAGGAGTCAAAACAGCACTGTACGGCACAGAGTCACAGTACCGGAATGTTCAGTATGTCTAGCAGCAAACCATGCTAAGTCATTCACAGCTCTTTCAGTCACAGCTAGCTACTATTTCACACCACAACACTCACTCTCTCTCTCTCTCTCTCTCTCTCTCTCTCTCTCTCTCTCTCTCTCTCTCTCTCACACACACACACTCACACTCACACTCACACTCACACTCATACTCATACTCATACTCATACTCATACTCATACTCATACTCATACTCATACTCATACTCATACTCACACTCACACACACACACACACGGAGGATTGCACATATTGACGACGAGGCTACGGTACAAGAGTACACACTGCCTAATTTAACCCACCATTGTTTTACAATCTGTCTATAGACTTCACAAGCTAATAACTGACACACTGTAGCCCTGACAGAGCGCTGTTTGCTAATTTACCGACAGTGGGGAATGATCAACAAATAGAAACAGGAATAAGAGAGATAACGAACTACCCCGAAGGCAGAGCTCATGCTCACTTGGCACTGAGTCATTTCGGTTTTAAAATGTAACCCACGCGAAACCACCATGGAATCGGGACGGGCACTAAACTCACATTGAGGTAATGGTTCAGGTTAAAAAGGAAGGACGTGTCATTTCACTTGTTTTCATCCTCACTGACTCGCTGAGGCCTACAGCACGAGCTGTAGGCCTACTCACTGAAGCAAAGGAATTATCAACTGACGATACTTTGAGGTTTCTTAAGGTCTCTAAATGGCAGACCTGATTGGAGGTGTGTGTGTGTGGGGGGGGTAACTGGAGATCTGCATTCCAGTCCATGGTCATGTGACACTAGGGCATTATACTTTGAGTGGGCACTTTGGGGAACATTTCCAAATAATTGTCGCCTTAATTATGCGCCCCCCTTTTATAGATGCATGGATGATTCTAGATTTGAGAAATGTTTTTCCCTCCCAAGTCCAATACGCTCCCTGTAAGGATGTTCATATTCGCGTGCTAGAGAGAACGGGCAGTTTCGCAATGTTCATGAAATGCGCGTCGTCGAATACGCCGGCAGGCCTGTTTCATGAAGCCTTTTGTGTGGCTTGGTTTTGGTACATACGAGCAAAGGCGCAGCGAATGACGATTGGGTAAAGTTGGTTAAGTCAATAGCGAGCCCTCTGTTCGGTCAGCCTGAGAGGAAGAGAAGACACAAGACATAGAAGAGAGGCCGAGGAGTACAAATATAAAAAAAAAACAAAAGCAAGTGTAACGTGAACCTTAATAATAAAAATAAACTCAAAAAGTAAGCCTCCTTCCTAAATAGACCTGACGGCTAACCTTAGTCCTGAAATAATGGAGTGTGAAATCGCACAATTTCAATTCTACGAACCATACAGTGGCTACATACAGTGCATATAACAAGGTAAAAACACAGCACTGGCCAGTTGGCCCTGTGAGAGAAGCCCAACTGGAAAGAGAGACAGAGACAGAGATGGAGGAGGGGGGGGTCTGCATCACAACCCTGCATCCCCAGCCAAAGTGCTCTCTCCTGGGCCGGAGGCTGGGAGTCTGCCGCCCTCTGCTGGACAATCCGTGACGTTGGTCTCGGTGTCGGCGAGGTTCAGCCCCTTCACGTCGGGGTTGGCAGGACTGCTGCGGTCGCAGCGCTTGGCCTGGCCTGGGCCGGGACTGGCGCTGCGGGACCGGGTCTTCATCAGCACCACGGTGCTATCGTCCTCAGAGCTGAAGTCAGAGCTGTCGTCGGAGGCGCTGCCGTCGTGCTGCTCCGAGGGGAGCAGGATCTACCGGTCGGATGGAAGGAATGTCCCCGGTGTTGTTATTGTTATTGGGGAACATGGTATGAAGGAGTGTAAACAGGAGCATAATAGTCACAACATGTACTAAAAGCGATAGACCATTTTCAGAGGCATCATCGTAGGACAAACACAGGGGTCACCCATAACACAAATTATGGGTCTGCTCCTTTCATGTACCAGGGCAGGGATAGCAGACTTATCTTCACTAGTTCAGTCTACTACCCGCGGCCATACCAGTAGCAGACCCATAATTAGTGTTATGAGCGACACCTGTGTTTGTCCTACGATGACACCTCTGTAGAAACGGTCTATTGTGGGACGATTGATTGGAGACCAAAACCACATTTCTGGGCCTTAAAATCAATATCTTGGTAATATTTAGCTTGAATGGAAGAAGAAGAAAAAAAGGAAAGCAATGAAGCAAAAATAAATAAATAAAACAAACATGGATTGATAAACAAACAAGAACACAAAAAGTTGGTTTTCTCTTTCCATGATAATAATCACCTGGAATGGCTCAGTCACGCCAACAATAGAGTTCATGTTGTTGCTATAGAAACCCAGGATAAAGTCCCCGGAGCCCTTGGGCAGCTCCTCCTCAGTGAAGGTTACCTGGAAGACATATGATGTGAAATTTAGAATATTGTTTTTACTTTGTGAGCTCATCTCCCCTCATATTAGGCACCTCAACAAAATCACATGTTTTATCCATTCAGTTCCCAACCAGTGGTGTCTATTCACCAAAAGCCAAGGTGTGGCAACAGGGTCATACAACGCCACGATATCAAATAAAGGGTTAGGGTTCCCCAAAAGTAGCCTGTAGGGCATTCAAATGTGCCTACATATAATGAATAGTTTAGTAATGATGAACAAACTCATCATTAAAAACTAAACAAACAAATCATAGTTTTAAGAAACAAATGTTTCATAAAACGAAACAAAACTACAGTTGTATTGTTAATTTGGCAAAACCACATTCAGAGTCCCAACAGCCACACTGGGCTGTGTTTAGTAATTACTCCCAAAACACACCGATACAGCACATGCCAAACCTTTGGTAAGCACTGGAACTTGGCAGTGTCAGAATGCGATTTGGTGCTGTAGGCATGATTCGAGAGTTGTAAGAGAGAGAGCAAGAAAAAAGGCAAGATGAAAAAAAAAGTCCCCTCTCTCTGCTCCCTCCCTCCCTACGTTTCTCCGCCATTCAGAAGTGTCGCATTTTGACAGGCAAGATTGATCCCCCGAACCAATGAATAATTGTATTTTCCAAAGAGATATTTTAAAACAAAAAATGTGTAGCCTAATAAAAACCTCAAAAACACCGACCCATCACAAGCCAATGTGTGGCAACGGCCACATCTTGCCATACCCAATTGACGGCCTTGTTCCCAAATCAATTCAACTTCCTGTGGAACAGCATTTTTGTGATGGGCAGCATAGCATTCTTTGTGTGCCACTCTTGTGTTGATTGATTTAGTTAATTGGGTCTTTGTGTTTGATTCATTGGATGTGTGGGTGTGGTCCCTGCGGATTTGCCTGCCAGGAGGCAGCTAGGTTTAAAGATCAGCAGGACACGCACACACACACACACACACACACACACACACACCTCCATCTCAGCAGTGTGACGTGTATGTCTTAGTTTAGTTTAAAGGTGCTACATGTAACAATGACACCAAGCGTTTAAAATGGCTGCAGTCCAAATGGAGAGAGTTGTCTCTGCCCGCTCCCTCCTCCCCAGACTCGAAGCTCACACATGTTGCCAGGTTGAAGACACTGAACAAACTCAGCATCCGTCTTGAAATCCTTCTGGGCTCTAAGCTGTCTCCATCTTTCAAATGCAACTCCAAGATTTACCTGTGTTTTAGCACGGCTGTGGTCATGGAGCTTTTTCAAAAGAGAATGAGGCTTTTAAGGTCGGGCAGAATCTAGTACGATCTCAGTCGATCCAGTTTGTTTGCTTGCTTCCATGCACAGCATGCTGTGTTTGTGTGCCAACTTGTTTCATATCTGGCAACCCGGGGTGTCAAAATGGGAAGTGGGCGTAGTCAACTCAGAGAATAGTGACTCACACAGACCAAAACAAAAACATTTCGTTTTCGTTTCAAAGGAGAACATACTGGCTGTAGCATTGTTGTCGGAGAAGCCAGTATTTCGACTGAGCATGTTTCCTTAATCTCTGATGACATATCATGGTCATTTTATGATATAGTACAGTAGATGTGTTACATAAAGCACCTTTAAAGTATTGTTACTTTGTAAGATCAATAAATGTATTTTTCTTTCTTTTATTGTGTGTTTTTAAGTTTTTCAAAGCTGAGGTAGAAGTGGACAATTTCATGTTACTGGCCGGTTCCCTGACATTAGCCACAACACTGGAAATGTTCATATCAGTATAAAAGCCAGATACGCTGAAAACCAAACCCTAAAACAAACTTATTTTAGATGAAAAGTGATGTAGTGGGTAACGTTATGTTACTATCAAATGTTCTGTCTACTGAAGAAGATTATGGTTTCACCTTCATTCTGCGCCCGTGAATAAATAGTTTCAACATTGTGTCTTGACTTGGTCCTTGGAAAAGGACTTGGAAACTGCATCGTCATTTAGAATCTTCAACACTAGGAGAACCTGATGGTAGCGAGTGGAGACAGCAATATAGCCCCGCCCCTAATAAACTAGAGTCTACCACAAGTCAGCGAGAACACATTGTTGAACATGTGATAGTGGGTGGGGTCAGGCATACGTCTCATCACCTGATGTTCTTGTCGCTGGTAATCCGCCTCCTCTTGCTTGGCCCACACATATCCTACGTAGTCCTTGTGGTGCTTGAACCCCACCTAGGCAAGCACACACAACTCGGTCAATGCCTTCAAATATACGCTGATTAAAAACCATGACATGAATTCCTAGTGCTGGACATAAATACCCATAGAATCACGGAGGCCGAAACACAGCCGGGACACCAACCTTGTACAGGCCAATCCAATCCCAGGAGCTGCGAGAGTAACTGGGAGCCACTTTGAACCTGGCGACGGCGTCTGCCACGCTGTTCCACTCGTCCTCCACTAGGAGGCTGACCAGCGGCATGTCCACCTTGTAGGGGAACTGCTCCACAGAACACAAACACAAACACACATTCAAGCTGTTCATTCGTGCGATGAATTCTCCCAGACTTCAAAAAAAAGGTATAAGTAACAGTTCAAATAAGTAACAGCTACTGAGTGCAGAGTATCTCTATGAATCAGAAAACAAGGTTCACAATTTAAAAACATTTGTTGTTATTAGCGGTAATTTCTATGGTGCAATTTCTATTTAAATCCTCCTTTGGCTCAGTGCCACCGGGCACAAGCTTCAATCAGGGTTTGAAAACAAACCCGTGTTGTACAAGGTGTGAAAAGGTCCTCCCTCGTCTACTCCACCTGCAGCGTGAAGACGGAGGACACGGGCTTGTGGTCGCTGACGGTGTACTCCATGTGACTGCGGTAGCAGTGCTGCGTCACCTTGGTCCCGCTGGTCAGACCCGACATGGACGCCCGCTTCCCCGCTTTGGGGGCGGAGCCGGCCTCGGCCGCCGCCCCCGTGACCCTCAGCCGCCACAGGACGCGGTCGGTCCACGCCGGCTTGCGCTTCTTCCCGCTGGAGCGAGAACGAGAGACGCGTTTGACGTTTAGTCGTTCACGTTCTGCTTCTTCGTAAGTGGAAAAATACATCATTCGATATAGAGCCGAGTCGTTGTTTACATTTAGCAAGACGTTTTATCCGAAAGTGACTTGAGCACAATCAAACTACAGGAGCGCAGAGCAGCCCTAGGAATCATGTTTTATATCTATTTTATATACCAGTTATATCGCTGGTAATATAACAAGAGAGAGGAGAGAGAGAGGGAGAGAGAGAGAGAAAGAGAGAGAGAGAGAGAGAGAGAGAGAGAGAGAGAGAGAGAGAGAGAGAGAGAGAGATGATGGAGACACATATGGACAGTGAGGAAGAAAAAGAAGGAAAGAAAAAGGAAGGCCAGAGAGGAGAGAGGGAGGGAGGTGACATGAGGTGAACCTCATCTGGCTCACAGCGGGACTGAACCGGACAGATCCGTCCCGGTGCTCACCTCGTGTCGTACGTGTCTGTTCCGACGTCAAACTTGTAGGTGGGCATGAACTTAAGGGGACCCTCGCGGAACCCCTCCAAGACCGCCTCGCTGTCTTTGGCCATGTTGAGCTGCGGAGAGCCAGCCAAGAACGGTTACACATCGCCGGCTGGTGACCTTTACAAGTTGTGCTCTCGTAAAACAAGTGAACCCTGATATACAATCGCAAGGAATTACAAAGAATTCACAGCTCCATCAAATGACTTACCATAATAACCTAATTCAGAGGTGTAGGCACTATGTGGCGAGGCGTAGCGTGTGTGTGTGTGTGTGTGCGTGCATGTGCGTATGTGTGTATCTAGAACGCACGCTGTTTAAACAGCATGCTGCATCATTGCACCACGTCCAGGGTTTGAGACCACATGTTAAAAAGCTAATTAGACAACAGAAGACTGTGGGGAGACTGGGGAGCTATGCAGGTTAAAATGCAGTTTGCTCCCATTTCACACTGCTTGTCTAACAGGTTGTTAGGGCGTAGTAAACAACTTCTAAACTCTTCTTATGACTTGCTCATTTTACCTGGTCTTTTTCCCAGAGCACGGAGAGCTTGTTGCTTTCGATGGCCGACTTCACCACCTGCATGTCCAGGTCGTCAATACGGAAGTTCAGATCCCCGAACCAGAAGACAACGCTGTGAACACAAGTTCACATCCCGCGATCACAACACAGTACTCCAAATCAAGGTTCTGACATCCCAGGGTCAGAACAACACAATCCTAGCCTTGCGAAGCCTAAATCTTGCGAGCTGACCTTGGCCTTTTTGGACATTTCTACAATGGCTTAATTCATATAATAATATTTATGCTGCTTTGGAATTTGTTTTATTTGAATGCAAGAAGTTTTTAACTTCAATGAAAATGGTAGCGGCAACGTTCGCTCATGGTGTTTACTTTGAATGCTAATCCAATCCAAACACTGTTGGCGGCAAGACTTTCCAGACCTCATGAGCAAAGCGAATGTGGTCTGGCTGCGCGACGCTAACACAACCCAGGATCATGTCAAATTTGGTTTATATAACGAACAAAAAAAAAAACACAGTAAAGAAGGGTGAAGTGGGCATGGACTGACTCGTGGTCCAGGACCCCTGTGGCAGCCTGGCCCTCAAACTGCTGCTGCTGGAGGATGCTCTCAAAGTCCTCCATGCGCTGCTCAGAGTTCTCCATGTGCGCCGGCAGGTGGCAGTTGAGGAAGCACACGGTGTGACCGAACACAGACATGCGGGCGCTCACTCCTCCTTTGTTGCCCTATTGGGGAGAGACAGGCAGACAACATGAGGGGACAGTGGCCGGCCCCCCTGGTCTGTTTGAGTGTGTGTACCACTCGCGGCTCAATAAAATAAAATGCTTTGTGCAGTGAGCCACTCGTATATTGACGCAAAGAAAGAACAGAGCTACGGCGTGGGAAGCCTTGTGGGGCAACTACGGTAACGCCCTGGAAAACGCATGGAACGAAAGTGTAAACGTTGTGCTAGCTGACCCTTCTTGGTATATAAAAGCAAAAGCAAACGTGCATGTTGACATTTGGCAAAAGGAGAGAAGAGAGTGGACACGTGTACATCGATCCATCAGACCATCTCCGAGACGCAGCAAAGATCCGGTGTGGTTAACGTACACATCATGGCTTCACCGCGAATGGAAGCGAATCAATATTTAACGCTGGTGCTAATGTGCACAGTGAGAGGACAGGAAGGGACCTTATTTTTAACTGTCAC
>OMNR01036416.1:0-24345 GCA_900303205.1 Mora moro
TTCAGAGTGGAACGCGGTGTTTTGTGTTGGAACTGGAACGCAGAAGTTAATCGCTACAGTACATTTCTCAATCCAGACCTTTTCAATTCTCAAAATGCCAGTGCGTGCGTGTGTGTGTGTGTGTGGCTGTGTGTGCGTGTGTGTGTGTGTGTGTGGCTGTGTGTGCGTGTGTGTGTGTGTGTGTGTGGCTGTGTGTGCGTGTGTGTGTGTGTCTGTCCGTGTGCAGATGATGTGCGATGCCACACTACAAATAATTCCATTACTATTGAAATACGCGAAGCATTGAGGCGTTTTGGCGGAGCTCCAGGGTCCACAAATAAAATAAATAAGAGGTTTTAAATCTTTAATGCCGTTTAGCCTCAGCGAGGGGCCTGGGATTACAACACCACCGCTTAGCACTCCGAGCAGAGCTCTGCCCATTTTAATATTAATGTGGATACTTTCATGGCATTGGTGACTCTCTCTCTCTCTCTCACTCTCTCTCTCGCTCTCTCTCTTGCTCTCTCTCTCACACACACACACACACACACACACACACACACACACACACACACTTACATATATAATTGTCAACATTTGAGTGACAATATACCACAAATTCCATCACATTGTATCCTTACTTTAATCTAAACAATATTAGACATGTTTCAGTTAATTAAGTTAAAGTGGTGAATTATGCTATATTAGCATGTACACAGTACACACACTCCACAATGACCCCCCCTGACAGTCAAGTGATTAAATCAATTTAATACATGAATGAATTAATCATTTTCTCCACATCTCCCCAATGCAGGTGGATGAAATCAAGTCCAAAGATCGCACCATTTTCTCCTTGGAGAGGGAGCTGGAGTCCACATCAGGCTACCTGCAGAAGCTGCAGTTGCAGAAAGACGCCCTGGATGAGCAGCTGTTCCTGGCCAAGGAGGCTGAGTGCGGCCTTGGGAGCCCCAAGCGCGAGATCCCTGGCAGAGCAGGGGATGGGGCCGAGCACTGCGGCAGTCCAGTAAGGCCAAGTGCACTCTCTTGCATAAATGCTCCACTCCACTACACTATAGTGCAGTATACTAAAATCCTATGTTTTTGCCAGTCACCGCCAACCAGTTTGTGGTTGTGTCAACATTGTACTCTAACACAGATCCTGTTCTTTACAACAAAGTGAAGCAGACGCCCAGAGGGTGTTCCCAGTATGCTGGGATGTATGTCTGTGTGGATGTGTGGAGCTCCATCTGGGCAGCAGTTAATGTTGATGCGTACTAGCTCAACGACAAGTACTAGCTAAAAAAAAGTTGCCATGGGCTGTAACCATGGTAATATCACCACCCCCTTCTTCCTTTTTAAAAATTCAGTGTTCGAATTTGAGCTGAAACAGGTCATTTGGTGCTAAAGGCAAAAGTCCAAGCAGCTGTTTAACATAAGAACACTATTTTCAGAAGGTAGTAATGGTGTTTACTTTGGATATATGGCACTTTACTATACGTCAATGAGATTCTGACTGGTTGAAGCTCATCCAATCGGCTGCAAAGTAAGGTTGCCTGATGACGCCCCTCAACAAACACTTTCCAGACCTAATGGGTGAAGCGAATATGGTCTAGCTGTGCGAGGCTAGTAGTTTTTGCTGTGACACCATCATTTCCTATCTCAGAATAATTAAATACGAAGATTATTATTTTATTTACAATAATCGTGGTAACACTTTCTCTGACGCCCATGTCTATAATGCATTTTAAACATACTTATGTTATGTTATAATCTGCTTATAGCACTGTATAATTATAGTTATAAGCGCTCATAAATATTCATAATGCTTTGTAACAATAATCATAAGACATTATAAAGCATTTTATAATGACTTATAAGGTAAATTATCATAATACTTCATAACTGCTGGTCACTCACTGACATTGTTTCTTGCAAGGATCATAGTGTATTATAATTCTCATAGTTGTAATACATTATAATAATTGTATAATGCATTATAATCACTGTTGTTATGTATTATAATGCGATTATAAATTACTTTAAGTGGTCATTGTTTGCTTTAAGTAAAGTGAAAAAAAAAACACACAAAACATTGTAGAATTAATTTATTGGTTTAACGGGTCATAACGTTTTGATGATGAACAACTGAATGATGGACATTTACATTTCACTAATGTAATGTTTCCTTAAAAAACTCACTCTAAAGACTCAATTGACTCAGGGCGTTTTCACATTAGGGACACGGGCCCGGATCCGAGTACACTTGATCCTGCAGTTCGTTTGATTAGTGTGAACACTGTGTACCATACTGGATCAGCGAACCGTGCCCGAGTACACTTGAGAAGGTGGTCTCAAGTACGATTCATGTGTATTTAAGTACGGTTCACATCAGGTGTGAAAACTACTGTACCAGAACATGGAAGTGGACTGCTATTCTGCATATGCGTGCAGCGATCTCATCCTCTGAACTGCATGGCCATTGTGGTAAAAGTAGGAAGGCAGGCGAGAGGGGCGTTCTTGACATTGTCTCCAAAATATCAATAATTGTAGGCATAATGTGAAGGTCGACTCCATTGTATGGCCTTGGGATCTTGCGATCGGCACGCTTTTCTACACTGGAGCGACAACAAACAAATGTTGCGTAGGTTGACGCAAGTGTACCCTTCTTCCTCTTCTTTTTTGTGTTTATACGGATCGCAAACCAACTAGGTGCATACCGCCACCTACTGTATCAAAGTATGTAGATACTCAGGTGTACCCAGGTACGGAACAACATTACAAATGTGAAAGCTGAGTGGCAGGGGAGTGGAGGGGGCAATCGTACTCGGCATGGTAAGAAGCAATCGTACCAAAAGGTTTTTACGGTTTTACGGTTCCGGCTAATGCTCGGCCGGCCTTGTTTTTAGCCTGGTGGCTGAGCCAAGCCAACAAACAAACAACCATGCCAGCTATACCCTGTGACGACTGTGTAGCACTCAAAAATGATCGCTGACCTTAAGGATGATATTCGACGGCTTTTGGAAGAATTGCAGAAGAAAGATTCCCTTTTGACCAGCCTCACTGATGTGGCTTCTGGGCAGTCCAAACGGATTGCCTCTCTTGGCGCAACCATTCAGGACACAGTTCTGAGGGACCCCTCCACGTGTCCTCGCCATTCATCCTGCTCGACACCGAAGCATCAGTCGTCTTGGACCGAAGTGGTCCTTGGTCGCAAGAGAGTCTTGGACAGGGCTGCCTCACCCCCTCACATAAGCCTCTCAAATTGCTATGTGACCCTGTCTGACAGCATTCCGGTCATCCCAGTGAATGCTCCTGCTGTTCCGACTCTGCCTTTTCTACAGCTTTTGACCCTAGTTTGGTGTTGTCTTCTCACACTGATGTAGCCAGTCTGGTCCACTGCTTGAATACGCACTGCTTGGCCGTTTTGGATAGAGTGGCTCCTAGTAAAATGAGACTTGTTCCCTCTGTCAAGTCATCCCCCTGGTTAAATGACACTATTCGTTGTTTCTGGCATAAATGTCAAAGGGTAGAGCAAGTTTCGAAATCCACCAAGCTCCATGTTCACTGTCTATTACAAAGACCTTATAATTCAGTTTAACAACATGGTTAATGATGCGAGGGCTTCCTACTTAATTTCCTCCAGTAAACGCAACCCTAAGGTCCTGTTAAACACCATAAACAACATTGTCACCCCTGTTCCACCTGTTGTGCCTGTCTTTTCAAATAAGGATTGCAGTAGCTTTCTCTCCTTCTTTGTGGATAAGATTAATGAAATCAGAGCGACCATCATCCCCTCTTCTACTCCCTATTCTGCTCAACCTACTCCTATTTCCCTGCAGGATCTTATTTATCTGGTGGGAAGTATGAAAACGTCCTGTTGATATTCTACCAACATCCTTGCTTAAAAATGTACTTGGGTCCTGCCATGCCTGGTCTCTATTCTGAATAGCTCCTGCAATCTGGTTGTCCCAACTTATTTTAAACATGCAGTTATTCAGCCTCTTCTTAAGGAAAATAATCTTGATCCATCCCTTACCAAAAACTATAGGCCTATCTCTAAGCTGCCTTTTATCTCAAACATTTTAGAGAAAGCTCTTCAGCTCTTCTCAGAGTCTCCAATGACATAATGATGTCTTCTGATGTGGGTGAATGCTCAGTTTTGGTGCTGCTGGATCTTAGTGCAGCTTTTGACACTGTAGATCACAGTATCTTGACTGAAAGGCTTAGGCAGTGGGTGGGTGTCTCTGGGAGTGCCCTGGACTAGTTCTCCTATCTCTCGGAAAGGAGGACTATTTCTGGGTCGCTTGGTACCCATTTCTCCGAAACTGCTGCTCTTTCCTGTGTTGTGCCTCAAGGTTCTGTCCTGGGTCCTTTATTATTTGCATTGTATATGCTTCCCTTAGGTCATATTATTAGGGAGTTCAAAGGTATCTCATATCACGGTTACGCTGATGATATCCAACTGTATGTCTCTCTTAATCCCGATGAGACAAACTGACTGTTTTGCACAATTGTCTGGCGGCCATTAAGGTCTGGGTGGCTGTCAACTTTTTACAGCTAAACGTAGATAAGACTGAGGTCCTTATCATTGCCTCGGATAGCACAGTGTCCAAGGTTGCTCAATGTATTAGGCTGCTTTCTTCAGCCGTACAGTCCAACATTAGAAACCTTTGTGTTATTTTCGATCAGGCTATGCTTTGATCAACATGTAAAATCATTTACCCGTACTTGTTTCTTCCACCTAAGAAACATTGCCAAACTCAGATCCATTGTATCACATCCAGAGCTAGAAATGATCATTCATCATTTTATATCATCCTGGCTAGACTACTGCAATTCCCTTTTTACCTCAGCAAGTCATCTCTGGATCATCTACAATTGGTCCAAAATGCTGCTGCAAGGCTGTTGACCAGGTCCAGCAGGAAAACTCACATCACACCCATCTTGCCTTCCTTACATTGGCTTCCCATCAGGTTTAGGATCCATTTTAAGGTTTTTACTTATAGAGCTTTGCATGGTCAGGCACCTACCTGACCATATATGACTATATGGATGGAGCAGATATGCTCCATCCATATAGTAGGTCACTTGGGTCCTATGACCAGGGCTTACTGCTTGTCCCTTGTGCTCGACTGAAAACAAAAGGGGATCGTGCTTTTAAAGTGGTGACTCACATTATGGAACTCTCCGATAGGCATACTCACTCTTCCGATAGGCATACGATCTGCGGCCTCTGTTGACGTTTTTAAAAAGAAGCTAAAAACATATTTATTCAAACTGGCCTTTGTCTTACCCTGTGCTCTATAGTGTCATTTTATGTCTCTGAGGCCTGTTGTTGCAATGTTTTATTGTTTTTGCTTCTTTTAATTGTCTTAAGATCTTAATTTATTGCTTTTTTCTTATTGTTTGCTTCTTGTATTGTTTAATTGTCCTAATTTTCATCTATTTTTACTCTTGTGAAGCACTTTGGTGGTATACTAAATTAACTTTACTTACTTACTTACTTACGACAGGGACAGTAGTGGTCACTAGTTTTACCAGCATTTATTAAGTATTATGATATTTGATCTTTTAAGTCATTATAAAAGGCTTTATGTGTACAATTATTGTTTTAAAGCATTATGAATATTTATGAGTGCTTATAATTATAATTATAATTATACAGTGCTATAAGCAGAATACAATGCAGAAGTATGTCTATAATGCATTATAGACATGGGCGTCATAGAAAATGTTACCAAAATGTTATTTTAATACTGATGTCCTAACTGACATCTTAACATCAGGCGCAGTATGCTCTCTTGAAGAAAGACAAATAACAATGTATGTTTGATCTTACCTGTCCTTCTCTGCTGGGCACAGAGAATAACAATGCTTTTCAATTACAACAGCCTAGAGCCCATGGAGTCTGATAATGCCAAATGGCTGCAGTCCAGCCCAAATAGCCCATGTCAACGTTTGTATATATCATCTAATTAAGAGATTCAAAACCATGAGAATTAGTCTCTCTTGTCCATCTCTCTCTATATATATCTGCTAAATGACTGCATGTAAATGTCGTCATCACTCCAGGACATGAGGAGAAACCAGCGTCGCATGGCTGAACTCAACTCAACAATACGCAAACTGGAAGACCGCAACTCACTACTGGTGGATGAGAGGAATGAGTTGGTACGAGTCATTTTTGATCCATGGATCTAGTTGTTAGCATTTAGCATGGCTAATGACAATTGATGTTTTTCTTTTCTTTAAAAAAAATAAAAATTAGCTACAGATGAATAGGCCATGAAAGTGATGCTATAGTTATGCTATTGCTAACATCACATTTAATCAATACCTTCACTCTGTCTGTTGTTACCTTAATCATCGCCGTCTTTCATACAGTACGCCATTTGTAAAAAAAAAACAACACCGATAAAAAGTCATTAAAATGCAGTTTTCCGCATTTAACATTTTAGAACAGAACTGGGGAAAATATTGTTCAGCAGTCATTGGATAATTGTCATGTAATTCTTAAATATTAAAGCTTTATTGTGAAAAGCTCTTGAAACTGTATTTCTCTTTTACCAGCTGAAGCGAGTGCGAGAGTCAGAAAAACAGTGCAAGCCACTGTTGGACAAGAACAAGCTGCTGAACAAGAGGAACGATGACCTGAGCCAGACCATACAGAAACTGGAGGACAAGGCCAGGAGCCTGGTCAAGGAGAACCTGGAGATGGTGTGGAGAAGAACCATAATTCTGCTTTGGTTACTTATAGCAATGTTTTTGTTGTCAGACGAGTCAAGCTATAAGGGAGAAATGATTTGATATGGTCACTTGGATATTCATCTGGATTGAATCCCACAGCACCTTTGCAGTGGCTCCCGACCAACACCAGTACCATACCATGATGATCCATTCAGAAATCTATTCTAGCCTTTAATCTAGCCTTTTTGTGATAAACATTGATCCATAAACTATGCTTTTTAATATGTGGTTCTATAAACTCTGAAATGGCAAAATGTTTCCTTTAGATAATTGATCATGGTGGCATAATTTTTTAACGGCAAGCCAATATTTTACAGTGTTATTACTGCTGCTCAACCTGCTAGTCCACAAACCATGTAGTAGTGACCAAGGTTAGATTCCAGGTTTCTATCCCTATATGTTATTCCCTCCTACTTTCCTGTCTCTCTCCTACTTTCCTACTTTCCTGTCTCTCTTTGCTGTCCTGTCTATAAAGGCACAAAAAAGCCCTTAAAATATATTTTAAAATGATCACCCCCAAGTTTTTTTTTAGAGGTAGTGCGAACCATGTGCACCCATCCGTGCGAGGACTAAAAGGTGCAAGAGTGCCACTACTATGCGATACCAGTGCTTCAATGGTACACACAAGGGCCGACCCCGCGAGGGCATCCCAACCCAGCTCCGCCTATTTCTGCATCGGACCATGACAGCACATGGTGTGGTGTGCTTATATATTCATTTTGGTGGTGGTGGGCCGAAATATTATTAGTATTTTTTCTCTTCTTTTATTTGCTCTTTATTTGCGTCTTTTTTATCTTGCGCGGATGAGCACTTGCGTCCTTTTTCCTGCAAGTCGTTTTCCGCAACGCCTGGGGTGGAACCAGTGCAAACAGTTACAGTAGCTATCACAGGGCTTTCTAAATGACAACATTCTGTATTTTATCAATAAACATGCTGTCACTGCAGAAGGAAAAGATGAGCTCCCACGCTCCGCTGAAGAAGCTCAAGTCTCTGAACGACCTGGATCAGGCGCATGACGAGCAGGAGATCGCTTTCCTCAAGCTGCAAGTCCTAGAGCAGCAGACCATGATCGACGAACTCACTAGAGTGAGTATGCAGCTGGACATATTAGAGTTAAAGTTAATGGTGTATATTTGAGCTTCCTTTGTTATGAGTGACTGCTCGTTAAGGTCACAACAATAATTGCAGGTGGGGATTTTCACAAAATGCTGCTAATAAAAACGACCAATAGGTAGAGAGTTGAACAAAGGTGAATGGATGGTTGGATGTAAGATGGATCAATGAATATGTTATTTCATCACTAATACCCATGTTTGTGTTTGTGTTTTTATTTTTCCCAGGATAGAGAAAAACTTCTAAGAAAGAAGAGGCATAAACGAAGTTCCAGGCCAATAAAGGTAATCAGGGCTGGAAATTAAACTTGCCCGCTCGTCTCGGGCGAGTAGTTTACATTTAAAGCGACTCTAATTTCAAGCCCACTTGTCTGTCAGGCAAGTGCAGAGAAAGAAGGTGAAACTTTGTTTTTGTTATTTTGAGTACTAGAGAACTTTTTTTAACTGCAAATTAAGTCAGTCTATTATGTAGAAATGCGACATGACTGATATTCAGCGCTGATAATCAGTCCACCTTAAAAATGAGTGCCTCTCCGTATCCAGCATAGACTGTATAAAATATGGACGTGGTCTCCGTGACGTCACCCATTGGTTTCTGAAGAGCCGTTGTGAAGCTCAGAGGGCGGCTCCCGGCCGGCTCCATCTTGGCAGTGCCTGACTTTCGGCTAATCCAAAAATGGGAAAAGAGGCGGAGCTGAGGCGGGCCCTATGCTGCAGACAGCTAGCGGCTATCCTCCTGTGACAGCACCACCTGTCACTCAAAGCGGCCACACCCTTTCTGCAGTTTTGAGCACTTCTGTGTAGGCTTCATTTTTCAGACCCGGAGTTTGCCCCTTGGTATACAGATACACAAACAATCAGTTACCGTGCCTCGGACTTGACTCACAATGCAAGTCATAACAGAGCAGATCAGGCTCAGCAAGAATAAGGAATTAATACACTATACACAAACTAAAATTAACAAAACTCTGCTTAAAGATGTTTCAGGTCCGTTTTGAAAGTCAAAATAGATATATAAATATTTGTCAGCATAAAAAAATTCAAAGTAAAATGACGGGTAATAATAGATGATGACTAGATGATGAATAGATTATTTTTACGACCCTGTCTGTCAAAATGACGGACAACGAGAAAGTCTAATGCAACCACTGCTGCCAACCAGTTTGTGAACGTTCTACTCTACTCTGAACACAGAGTAGAACGAGTTTGTGATGTCGAAGTGCCTTTTCGGATACACTTCACGACGACATCACGACGAAGGGACACTGGCGGCGAGGTGCGTGTGGATGTGAGGAGCTGTGAAGCGTCCGAGAGAGGGTTCTCGTATAACGCCATGGTGTGTGGCGCATTTCCTATACAAATCACTCATTATAACGCTCATACACAATGACGCAACTAGCAGTTCCGTCATTGTGTATATGTATATATTGAGACATGTATAGATGGGATGTTCCTTATGACTCATTTCCCTGACGTTTTGTGAGGCTCTATGTTTTTCCGGGGAAGAAACGGAACCATCAACCCCACAGTGCCTGGCGCACAGACTCAACACCTAGGTGCTGCTGTGCTGAGACTCAACAAGAATGACTGAATAAACAACGCTATGTGCAGCGCACCAATAGAAAATATTGTTGCATCTACTGACATGGCAATGGAGCCTAGTAAACACTATACAGTTCCATCTCAAAAAATTGGAATATCGTGAAAAAGTTATTTAAGTTATACATATATTCTTAATTCATTACACATGAAGTGAAATATTTTTGTGTGACTTTTTTTGTTTTAATCTTGATGATTACGGCTTACAGCTCATAAAAATCAAAAATCCAGTATCTAGACTATTACATAAGACCAATCAAAAACAGGATTTATAATACAGACAGTTCGACCTTCTGAAAAGGATGTTCATTTATGCACTCAATACTTGGTCGGGGCTACATTTTTCAGTCAATGCAGCCGTCTACCAGGAGATTTTAGAGCCCTTCATGCTTCCATCTGCTGACAAGCTTTATCGAGATGCTGATTTCCTTTTCCAGCAGGACTTGGCACCTGCCCACAGTGCCAAAACTACTAGTCACTGGTTTGCTGACCACAGTATTACTGTGCTTGATTGGCCAGCCAACTCGCCTGACCTGAACCCCATAGAGAATCTATGGGGTGTTGTCAAGAGGAAGATGAGAGACACCAGACCCAACAATACAGACGAGCTGAAGGCCGCTATCAAAGTAGCCTGGGCTTCCATAACACCTGGAGTGCCACAGGCTGGTTGCTTCCATGCCACGCCGCATTGATGCAGTAATTTGTGCAAAATCCTACTGGTTGTACAAGGCAGCAGCTGCCTAATTACCCAGTGACCTTTTCACTCAGTGCACGCTTGTACCAACATGCTTGTACAATGAGCTGAGTGCCGCCGTTTGTGCACAGCTTCAGAGTTCAACCCTTTAGTGGGCAGCGCAAGCCTGTTCATACATCCATAGTTATTATTCTATATCTTTATTAAAACAGGGTATTTAAATTAAGTCATGAAAAGACCAACTGTTCGCGAATGGAGGCGTGTCTGACCACAGTTACTGACTTGAGTGAAGAGTGCTGTGGAGAATTGTGAACCACATTCAATGAAATAGCCTAATTAGATCAATTATTAGATGTTTTGGGAAACGTTGTTTAACGCCAATTATTTTATTTAAATAATGGTGTAATTCGAGTATTTCAGGTGCCGACTAGCAAGTAGACTAGCAAGACTAATCGTGAACATCCCTAATATATAATAAAGGTTAATGGGTTGAAAACAAATGTTCCTATCAGAATAATAATATTATTGCGGATGGGGGAAAAGTGTGTGTGATGTGTATATGCTTCTATCCGAGAGAATAGATTTCCACCAAATGTTTATTATTATTATTATTAGGACATGATCCTAATATGATCTATGAATGAATTCTCTTACAGAGGCACATTGTGGTGGACACCTTCTTTGGCTATGACGAGGAGTCCATGGACTCTGAGACCTCCTCGGTGGCCTCTTTTAGGATGGACAGGACCCCCGCTACCCCAGATGAAGACCTAGACCAGGTAGGGAGAACACTCATCTTTACCTTTCTGACTGGGCTTTCATGTTGCTTGTTGCTATGTGATCTTAATCTTGATCTGTGTGTGTGGGGGTCTGGGGGTCCAGGGTCTGGCCAATGAGGAGTCTGAGCTGCGGTTTCGCCAGTTGACCAGGGAGTACCAGGCGTTACAGCGAGCATATGCGCTGCTGCAGGAGCAGAAGGGAGGCTTACTGGATGCAGAGATGGAGGCCAAGGTAACACCATGGGAGAATATAGGGCCCTGGGGTCTTATTTATATAAAAAAAGTGCATCTATTAAATATATTAGTGCTCTGTTCTGCAATTTCTTTAAATCTATTTGATGTAATCTTGGATTTCTGAACCGATGATGATTATTTTATCAGTTTCATCATCAGTTTCATCAGCATCAATTTCATCAGTTACCATACAGTCCTCTGCACTCTGGGGGTGGGGAATGTGATGGTGAGACAGCGCTGATGAAATATTGAGCAGACATTGATTTAAGATTTGAGTTGGCTTAGGCTATATCTTTTCAAATTGAAAGGTGCCTATTGAATAGTTATGGCTCACTACAAGTGCAAGTACAAATAACACTTTTGGTTTGAATGTTTATGATCATATGGATCTATAATGAGAGGGATGGACAGATATTCTTTCTTAAATTCTTTCTTAAATGTGTGTGCAATTTGGAATTTGGCAATTGTTAAACCCACTATGGATACATTTATTTTCTACATTAAATGATCATTATGAGCTACATTCAGATTGTTTCTGCCACCGTTTCATTGGTTGTTGAAGCATAGTTGCAGTCTGAAGCCTAACACTGTGTGTGAACTGTGTGAGTCGACAGCCAATCTGCAAGCTCAATTTTCCGTTGTATACTCCTAATTAAACTATGGAAGACAAGTGTCAGATACAATTTCATACACATGGAAATATTGATCTTAATTATTTTAGTTAAGATAAAAGTTAATAGTTAATAATAATTTAGTTAATAATAAAAAAACACTGTTGGATACTGAATTTAAAGGGGCCGTCCACCAATTTTTGACAGGCTGCCTAACAAACGCCTACAAATGAAAAAAAATAGCTTAGAAATGCATTTTGTAGATCAAACTACGGCTATTTGTGTTCCCCGGAATGTACTAGCAAATGTTTTTTTCTGGAACTTCCGGGTTTTAAAAAAACTTCAAGCACTTTCTCCTGCTACTCCCCCCTCCCATACCTGCAAAATCACCCTGGCCATCATTGATGGAAGCTGGACCTGGCACTCTGTTATCAGCTTCATGGATGTACTATAAGAACACAGACAGGATTGAAGAAGGTCAGCGAGTGTGTTTTAAAACACACTCGCTGAAAAACAGTTTCAACGCCATGTTGGACTTTCTTTTCTCTAGCGGCTTTCTTTATGATACGTGCAGTGCCCATCAGACCCTGCTACCCCCTGTACCTCATACACACAGTGCCCATCAGACCCTGCTACCCCCTGTACCTCATACACACAGTGCCCATCAGACCCTGCTACCCCCTGTACCTCATACACACAGTGCCCATCAGACCCTGCTACCCCCTGTACCTCATACACACAGTGCCCATCAGACCCTGCTACCCCCTGTACCTCATACACAGTGTCCAGTGAAGCTGTGCTCTATTAAACCAGTAGGGTCGAAGCTAAATGATGAAGACAACATTAAGACTGAGGCACAAATGTGTTTAAGGTGGAATTGATAAGATAGAATAATTTAATAACACAGTTGGTTATTTTGAGGTCATGGTCATACACTATTTGTGCGTTAATGGAATGGTAAACCTTCCGGTTGACAAATGCGTTTTCATGGTCACTGGGGGTTTTGATCTTTCAAAACAATGTTGCCGGACTTTGTGCCGTCTCGCTCCAGAGGGCAGTTGAATGTTTATGTGTCCACACATCAAAATGGAGACTTTGCACATTGCCCTGTAAACTGTGCTTTTATGCACCTGTATTGTGTCCCCCACAAAATTTTGCATTGACCCAATTCTAGCATAAATATCCACATCGTCATATACATCTAAGGGTTGTAGCCTGTCCCTTAACACTTGTTGACAGCGAATATTAAATATCTCAGCCTGATTGAAGCGCTCTAAATGGGCCATTATTCTGCTTGTTTTTTAATTTGTACATTTGTTTTGTCACCAACTGACGCAATTTACACCTATATTTAGTAGTTACTAAGCGCAATGTATGGTGCAACCCATATTGATTTAATAATGTGTAAACCCTGATTTAGTAAACACTTACGTTATAAAGACTACATTTGAACTTACGCAAAGTTGGTGCAACCAGCTCCTGTTTTAGCTGTTTATAAACTGTTTATAAACAACTGTCCTTCTCTTTCCATCATCTTGTTTGTTATTTTGTGTAGTATGGGTGTGTACACACTGTGTCAACAGCAGAGCTGGGGACTTGAGACAGACTAGTCTGCTGTGTGACTTAACTTACTTAAGACTTGACTGCTTTGAGACTCGAGTCTCTGAAGATTTGAAAGCAAAAATTTGCTCAGATTCTAATGGCTATGATAAATTATCATTGTTCAGTACCCACAAACATAAACATAAAGCACATGGTTAATAAGCATATTGAGGTCATCACAAACATAATGCACATGGCTAGTAAGCATATTGACGTCGTTATTTGCCAAAACACAAAAGGCTTGCAATCACTTCATGTAAAGTTTGAGATGGGCAAGGACATTCTCTCTGGCAGTGTTCAGTGATTATTCCAGTATGCCACAAACGTGTGTGTAGCTCTGAAAATGCAACTTGTACATATCCCTTAAACTTAGTTTAGCCTGCTGCTGTTTTGCACAGTTCCAGCACTGCCTAACCTGGGTGTGGATAACGGGGGATACCTGATGATGTCTTGATGAGCCAAGCTAAAGTAGAAAACCACACACCAGAAGAGATATGGAGCCATGGACAGGAAACCGAGGCTTCAGAAAGTCGCCAAACTGAAAAGAGGCAACTACAGCAAAATATGTTTCTTCGAGCCAAATCTCAAAGTGATGGAGCTGTAAAGGCAAGTTTCATCATCGCAGAGGAAATCAAATCAGGGAGACCATTCACAGGGGGGATTTTCTGAAAAACTGTATGCTAAAAGTTAGCAACATTGTATGCCCCGACAAATGGCAAGCATTTGCAAATGTCTTGCTAGAAATACCATGGCCAGTCGAGTGGATGAGCTAGCTGCCGATTTTCATCCGTGGAGTGGATGCACAGTTGTCCATCACTGAGGGCCTCTTGGACTTAAAACCGATGCATGGAACAACCACAGGCCAGGACATTTTCAAACAGGTGGAGGGGTGCATAAGTGAAACAGAGTTACCATGGGATAAACTTGTGGGGCTGACAATCGATGGTGCGCCTGCTATGTGCGGGGAAAGGAGTGGACTGGTTGCAAAGGTACGAGAGAAGATGGACACGGGAGGAGAACTAAGCAAAAATTCTTAGGCATGGAACATGACAGTGGTCCAGAAAACAGTCAATTTCATCCGGGCAAGGGGCTTGAACCATCGCCAATTCCGGGCACTTTTGGAGGGGGAAAATTCTGAATATGAAGATCTACCATTCCACACAGAGGTATGTTGGCTAAGCCGTGGTAAAGTGTTGCACAGATTTTATGAGATGCGTGAGGAAATCACCAGTTTCATGACTAGGAAGGGGAAAGCCCTCGCCGAGCTTGAGGATGAAAAGTGCTTTTGTGACTTGGCTTTTATGTGTGGCATAACGGAGCATCTCAACACCCTAAATATGAAACTGCAGGGACGCAAATGGATTTGTAAAAAGCATGACACAGTGAAAGCCTTTTGAACAAAACTGCGTTTGTGGGAGAACCAAATGCAGCAGGGAAATTATGTTCACTTTCCGACCTGTTTCCGACCAATCAGTGGCAAACATGCTCACCACTGCTTTCCAAAGAGAGATGCGCTGAAAAACTGAAGACACTCAAAGCAGAATTCTGCAGGAGATTTGCCGAAATTCAGATTTGAGCTTTTTACAAATCCATTTGCAGTTGATGTGGACAGTGCTCCAGAACACTTCCAATTAGAACTGATAGTGCAATGGTGCACTGAAGGCCAAGTTTGACTCGGGGCAGGCTGCCCGTGTTTGGGAGCACTTATTTGTGTGAGCAAATGTTTTCTGTGATGAAGATCAACAAATCCTCTCACATATCCCAACACCTTGCTTCCATTCTGAAAGTTGCTACAGCTCAGGACCCAAGAATTGATTAACTTGCATCAAAGAAAAGATGTCAGGTGTCTGGAAATAGGCCAATATATGTGGCTAAATAGCATGCCATATTGCCTATATATGTCATATTTAGGTCTGTGAAATCGGCTGCATGTGAGTTTTGCTTGACTGTAAAGTGTATTTGTGATTTTTTATGGTTTTATGTGCATCCGATTGCATACCAGAAGGCTAGGCTGTATGTATAGGACATGTAAACTGCATGATCTTTTACTGTTATTTTTTAATTAAATGTCCCACACAACCATTGAGTTGCCATATTCAGGCCTGTGAAACAGGTTGTTGTGAGTTGGCTGTATGGTAGCCTTTGTAAAAATGTTATCAGAGTTAATTATTTAGCTTGCCTAAATGTTATGATGGCTAAGCAACTTTTAGGGACTTTTTTAGGGCTTTATGTGGACCAAATTGTATGTAAGAAGGCTATATTGGACATGCAACAACATAATCAAAGATATATATATTTTTTTTTTTCGATTAAATAAAAGCATGTCAATAAACGATATATGTCTGGCCATTGATGTGATTCTCATTTTCCAGTTTGGCCCTTAGTGAAATTGAGTTTGACACCTCTGCTCCAGATGAAACCATATGTTAAAACAATATGATTCTAATTCTTATTTGTGTCGCACTACAAATATGAGGCAATATATACAACTCAAACTGGCGGTGACAAATTTCAAGTAATTGAATGTGTGAGGGTGACAGAGATGGAGATCCAACAAAATGCCTCCAGCTTTTCAGATCACGAAAATGTAAGGCCAATTGATGGATAATATTGGTTGCAGCAACAATATAGCCGACCATTGTAGGCTGTTTGGCACCTCCAATATTTAGGGTAGAATGCAGCCGCAAAGATTTTGTGTAGCCAATAAGAACATTTCTACCGCATTCGGCGCCTGCAAGGTGTTCATTTCTGGTCCTGTCGGCGAATCACATCATCATTATTTGCTCAAACCACCCACTGATTATTCAAATTATTCAAATTAATATGTTCAATATTTGCAACTGTAACCTGTGAAAAGATACGGGAAAAAAAAGAATTTAAACAACATAATCAATGGCTCAGCACACTGCAATACAAAGTTTTAGACACAGAGTTCTAGTCTTTTCCTGGTCGAACTTGAGGCAGGTGATGAATTGTTCCTGGTGGTCCTTGTAAACCAACTCAATGACTGGGATGAGGTAGGTGGGCTGCATGGCGTAATACTGCGTCTTGGGTACTTGCAGATTCAGCAGTCTGGCCCAATCAGCAATTTCTGTGTGTGGTTCCTGTGAAGAGCATCGCTGAGGCAGCAAGCAGGTTGCTTACCAGTATCAACCGCTCTGATACTGGGACACAAGGCTCATGGGCCTTGGTGGCTTTTTAGGCAGCTCCATTCAACCTGTAGCTGGCTGGCACAGGTGGAAACCCTTCTACATTCTTCCTCTATGGGAATTCCACATGTCAAGCAGGTCCTACAAAGTTCCATGTCTGGACTCATGGAACTATCCACTCATTTACTATCCACTTCCTCTCCTCCCACTGGTTGGTCTGACTGATCACTCGCTGAGCCTGATGCAGGACTTGAGGTGGATGTGCTGCTCGGTGGTTGAAAGCTACTGTTCTCTGGATCTAGGAGGGCTTCATCAACAAAACTCATGCTGATGTTAACATCTGTGATAGCTCAGCCTGTGGAGACAAAACCTTTTTTTTCACTAATGACTCAGAACACCATAGTAACAGTACCTCTGAATTTGGAGAAAAATAATCAGCTTACTCACTTGTGAAGTGTCTTTGAAGTGTATCAGCCATGTTTCAGATTTCCGGTAAATTCTGGTGGAATTGCCTGAAATATAATATAAAAACCACACACACACACACACACACACACACACACACACACACGTGGGGCTTTACAGATGATATTGTTCAAAGGTATGTATAAGTTCAAACAGACAAAAGCTTACTGTTGCCATATTCCATGTTGAGGGAAAAGCAAGGTAGTTCCCAGATAACAAAGGCTGTGCACATGGCTGTGTTGTGGATTAGTGAGCAGCAAACTGTGTGCGCTGTAGGTGGATGTTGATGGTCTTGCTGCATGGCGCTGTTCTTTGGATGTGGAGTTGAGTGGTGCACAGATGAAAACTCAGCTTCTGTGGGAAGGGGTTCATCTAAGCTTGTGTCCTCACCCCTCTCCTTTGACTAATCCCATACCCCTCCCCCCAATGCACACCAACGCAATTCACACCTGAGTCGGCCATAGCCATCTAGCAACATAGCAATATATTTCCTGTCAGCCTGCATTCACCACATACACTTTGGTTTCTGCAAATGCTATCTATTCAAATTGGCAAACACAAAATCAATATTACGTTGAGTCATACATACAGGCTGCGTTGCTCCGTCCGACATGGGGAACAGCTGTAGCTGTAGTTTACCGTGTTTAAAGTAATAATCTCAAAGATTTTCATGTAAAGAAATGTTAAATCGCTATATATTGCCAAATGAGGTAACACAATGGTGATTGAGCCTATGGCCCACTGATGAAAGCCCTTGCATTTGCAATATTATGAATGTTATGAAATGGGTGTCGGTGGCGTCATTCCTGGGAAAAATCCCAAGCAACACACAGTTAGTGGCGCATTTTCCATCGGCCAGCAGTGGTTGTTCCGTCAGAGAGGGTAGACGGAGCTACCACAACAGACTTGTTTTTCATCTCACTGGTGTGAGAAGCGACGTACTGTTTTTTCTGGTCTCCAGTAAACCAACTACCTGACTGACGTCATACAGACGACACTATTTGGATCTCTGGGATGAGATTCAAAAACACACCTGCAATTACCGCTTATCGCCATAGGTGCCGCAAAAAAAGAGAACAAAGCGAGAAGTATAGTCTTAGCATCGTCGTCCTCGTTGAAATGATCGCCACAAACACGATGGTCAATTTTCTTCAATTGTTTGATTGAGAAATTCAGATCCACTTGCAAAACTACCAGCCATAGACTCATCCTTTATGGGTCAGAAAAGGGAAGGCTGTGAAATGAAGTGTGAGAACTTTGAACAATTTTCTTACCACAATTGAGAACAGCACATATTTGCATATTTACAAGTTACTTGATAGCTAGCTAATAGCAGATGAGTGTTAACATTATCTCTGACGCAGCACCACCCTCCAAAACAGTTCTACCTGAAGTTTACAGCTGGTTGGAAGGTAGTGCTTGATTTGCAAGAAAATAGGTCAGACTCGACTACACTGATTTCTGACGATTAACTGTTCTGTTTGTGTCAATTGTTTCTATACATACTGACCGGTATGAAATCTGACCAGTATGAAATCACATACAAAATAACATCTTACATCTTGCGACTTTGCCAATCGCTCTCCATTGTATTATAGGGTTCTCTAAATACCGAACTAATGTCAGTGCATTTGTACATTTTGTTCCATAAATGAATGGGCAGTGGAGGCATGCAAAGCATTTCCGTTATTCCTTTATTGTTGTTCTGTCCTTTCAGGCCCACGAGCAACTTCAAGCTGATGCTCTCCGGTACAAAGCCAAGATAGAGGACTTGCAGAACGAGCTGAACCTAAAGGGACAGGTACTATGCCTACCTCACACACATAGGCACACAGACAGACACACACACACAGCTACAAAACACAACAAACGTATACTTGAACAATTAACAAACGTACAAAAAAATAGGTATGTGTGCCCCTAAAATCACTATGCTGGTTTGTCTTGGATAGAATTGTGAATAAACAATATCAAAATGGACTTGTTCATGAAGACGTATGTGGACTCCCTGTGCTCCAGCACGACCATTTATTGGTAGTGATGGAAACATCCACTTTCATACTTTTAGTTCCCCCAATGTCAACAAATGTTTCTATTTCTCTCCCTGTCTCTATTTGAATTATTGGTAGCACTTTAGAATAACTGCAACTCTGAAGCATTAATAATAAAGTAGTAGTAAATAGTGAATTCATCATTTATAAAGCATTGTTCCTACATGGATACTCACTCTTAAGAAATTAATCAGGTATAAAATATTAAGATAATGGGAAAATGGTTCATAAGATCATTTGTGAAGCATAAGTTGATGATTTACAAACTATTTACAACATGTTAATAATGCCTCATAAACACCTCATAAAAGAACTATGTAACTATGATTGCCTTATTTGTAGTATTATTATAATCTGTTATGAAGTGCTAAACGGTGCTTGTGCCCTCAGGACTCAAAATGGGTGGAAGAGAAGCAGCTGTTCTTACGGCGGAATCAGGAGCTTCTGGATAAGGTCAGACTCAAGTACTTCAGTCCCTGTGCACACTGTCAGACTCAAGTCCTCCAGTCACCGTGCACACTGTCAGACTCAAGTCCTCCAGTCCCCGTGCACACTGTCAGACTCAAGTCCTCCAGTCACCGTGCACACTGTCAGACTCAAGTCCTCCAGTCCCCGTGCACACTGTCAGACTCAAGTCCTCCAGTCACCGTGCACACTGTCAGACTCAAGTCCTCCAGGCACCGTGCACACTGTCAGACTCAAGTCCTCCAGTCCCCGTGCACACTGTCAGACTCAAGTCCTCCAGGCACCGTGCACACTGTCCGCCTTTTATGGAGAAAAAACACTGCCTAGAGGGCACTTTGTGCTGAAAATGAAAATGAAAAAAAGCGGATCTTGCGATGTGCATTTTATTTCCATAACAATATGTCTTCTTCGTTGTGATTGGTCAGCTGATAAAAAGCGGCACACGTCATATGCGTATTTCTCAAAAAGTTAAACTATTCTCAACTTTTGAAAGTGCTCCGCTCGGCCAAAAAGAAACGCACTGACCAGCGCTTTGTAAAAGGGCCGCCTTTTGCACTATGCAGCCGCCTGTGAACATGGAAGACACTGTGAACATGCCCTTAATCATTTTATTGTTTGATCTGCTGTTGAAACGGTCGCACGATATGTTATTAGTTTGTTTTCATTTTTGTAAAACAGGTTTTTCTCTTAACTTTTTGCCTGTAAGTCTCTCTCCAAGTTATTCTCTGTCTGTCTGTCTGCCTCTCTCTGTCTCTCTCTGTCTCTCATGTGCAGGTGGAGAGGACAGAGAGTGATTCTGGCCGGCTGCAGCAGGAGCTTCAAGACTCCAGGGATCAGAACGAACTGTTGGAGTTTCGGATACTGGAGCTGGAGGTAAAAACATAGTCAAATTCTTCATGTTCATGTTCCAAGGGTCTTGTGACCAGAGCATTATATATTTAACATATCTCACCAAGTATAGTAGTAATAGTGTGTGTTGTATTAATCAGAGAAACATATTTTACTTTAGTTAATTTTAAGAGGGGTAGGACTTTTGGACAAGCAAGAAATTTACAAGACTACATTCCATTATTCCATTGTTAAACACTTGATTATGATTGATCAATAACGTTCAGAGGGTGTGCATTACAATTGCAGCTGTGTAATTTAGAAGTTTAGATCCCTTAGCAGATCCGTCAGAGTCAATTCAAAGTGACTTCATTGTAGAATGTATCACAATAAGCAATGAACAAAACTTTTCTTTTTGACTAATTTGGTTGTATTGTTCATTCATATTGCTTAACTGCATTCACATTTATACTTGCATGTATATTGGTAAACTGTAAAACTTATTTGAGGGGGAATGATTGAAGTGATACAATAAGAAACAAACAAAGCTAAGATAGTTTACTTTCATTAACCTTGTGATTAAATTAACCAATAAGGGGGCTCCAGTGCGTTTGATTCAGATTACACTCTTGGTGGGATCAAATACTAAGGAGCACTGTACTGAAGGTGAACGTGTCCACTCGCACTTTGTCAACTCTCAATGACTCTTAAGCAAATTGTAAGTGGCCAAGCTCCCTTTCAAATCTTATTCACATGGAAACACAACATGCATTTCTTTACATAATTGTCTATTGGATATGAGATGATTTGTGATTCGTACCATGAAAACAACTTGGTCAGATTATTAAAACATAAAACGCGGGTTTACTTACCCTTTAAATAATTCAGATTTTGCGTAAATGTAAACGTGTTCGTAGATATTTATAATAATAATAATAATAATAATAAGAAGAAAGTGATTATTGGGGGCCAAGCCTAGTGCCGACCATTACAACCTTTTTTGTTCTTATTGGGTCTGGGACCAACAAATTGCACGGGACTTTTTGACCCAGACTGGCCCACAACAGGCCGCGGTCCCACAGAACGTCCATCCCCCCACCCTCCACCCCCGATTCCGGCAGTATTTATTACTCCTTTCGCTCTTCACACCTCAGTTGGCAATCCTTGATCAACTAGCTTTTTAATCACTTCATGACAGCTCGAATAAGACTTCTATCGAGCGTATGACGCATGTTCCAATTAAGCCTGTAGGTTCGTATCCCAGAATCCCTAACAGATATCCCAGAAAGCCACATGCTTTTGACCTGAATAAACGTGTTTTTAAAATGTTTAAGTCTTCGAAGCCTTCATGGCAATTTCTCGGGGACTTCCACCACACGTCCCTGCACAGGACTCTTCCCACCTTCACCCAGTTTGGGGACTACTGAGAGAGGAAGACCTTGGATGTAATGTACAGCTCATAGCCCTTCCCCCACTGGGAAGATCAGACCACAACCTGGTCCATGTTCTTCCCATGTACAGTTAAACGACTCCTTGCCGCTGTCAGGACTGTGGGGAGGTGGTCTGAGGTGGTCAGCAATGCCCTCCAGGACTGTTTCAAGACCACTGACTGGGAGGCACCCTGTGAGCCACACGGGGAGGACATTGATGGTCTCACAGACTGTGTGGTGACTGGGTCACAAAAGAGCTCTAGACCCTCCTGAACGAGAAGAAGGCAGCGTTCAGGTCAGGTGACAGGGAAGCAGCCAGAAGGGGACAGAGGCAGCTGAAGATTAAAGAGGGGAAGGACAGCTCCAGGAGGACAACACTAGGGAGGTGTGGAGGGGCATGAAGAGCATCACTGGCTACAACACCAGCATCCAGGTGACTGGGGGTGATGTGGGCCAACCTGAATCTGATGGTGTTGACCCATAATGAAGACCTTTGAGAGACTCGTCCTGGCAGCTCTCCGACCGCTGGTCAAGTCTTCTCTGGACCCGCTCCAGTTTGCCTACCAGGCTCGGAGTGAGGTGGACGACGCCGTCCCCCACCTATTCCCCCGTGGAGGGGGCACCAAAACAGCTGATCATCATCATATGAATCATTTAAATGTAAGATGAAGCAACTCCAATAGGCACCATTAGACCATTATAGGTAATACAAGATATACATACAACTGCTTGAAATAATTAAATTAATTATGGTGCTCCCCTCCCCCATCTGTGGTTTACACCTGAAGTCTGATGGGTAACGTTGCCACGACGATTTCGGAAAGAATGGCCCCAAAAAGGAAACAGGAGTCGGGGGCAGAGAAGAGAAAAAAGGGATGGCGCTTGTGCATTGCTTGCAGGTATGTGAAAAATGTTAATTCTTAAAAATACTGCCTTGAAATTTTGCTTAAGCCTTAAATGTAGCCTGCTGCATGCATGCATAGGAAATATCTCAGCCAGCTAACGTTAGCCAATGTTAATGTTATGCTAGTTAGCAAGCTAAAGATCTTATAACATTAGCTGCAAGCTAAAGATCTATAGCCTTTCAGGCAGCAGGCATGTACTGGCCATCGGGCAAACCGATCAAAATCCTGGTCACTGGTGGTGCTGCTCTTTTAGAGCTATTTATCTGTGTACATAGTTGTCAGTAGTTATCATGGATTATGGTCTTTTTTAGATCAAGGAATTTAAGGTCTTGGTTTAGTTGTAGCATATTAATTGTGTTTTCATTTCATGTATGAATGTAAATGTAAAATATACATTTTTGCTAATCATTTCAGGTTTGAATAATAATAAGCATACATAATTGTTTGATTAATGTATTTATACGAAGATGTATTCTATTTTGTTTTTTAAACCTTCAAACTATCTTTCTTAATGCCCAGTTAATTCCTGAACTTTGTGTGTGTGTGTGTTTTTGCCTGTTCTATACTTAGTTATATAGTGTAATATTTAAGCAATATCACACGAGAGGGAGTGATGTTGTACTGAATATCACCACAGCTGTGATTCGGTCATAGACACGAGGCCGCAGGCCTCAGTTTGTCTGAACAAACTGTTGTATAAATACTGTTATTGTATAGTTCTGGTTTTCTTATTTGTAACATTGATAATGAAAATATATTTCTTAGGTTTAAAGAAGATTATTTATTTTTGATACTGTTCCAATCTGAAAATTCAATCCCATATCCTTTATATCATCTGCTTTATATCTGTGAATGTACTTATATATATAATTTCATAATTCTTTCATATAAATGAAAATGAGCATTGACACAACAATATACTGTATGTATAATTTTCTTTGGCTCAATAAAAAATATTTGAAACTCTGAGTGGGAACTTTGGTGTGTGTGTGTGTGTGTGTGGGGGGGGGGGGCACACCCATCACAATTGAATTGGCCAATTGCAACATGCATTAAACATGAGGCATGTAGGCTATGTCCATGATAGTGGGAAGTCATTAAGTTGCCCATTAAAATGACCAGGTAAAAATGTGTATTACTGCAGCTGTGGCATTTGTTGACCGATCGACACACTTTTTATTTTTTATTTTGTCCTGAACAACTTTCTAATTGGACACACAATTGTACAAGTCCATATTGATATAAGCATTTATGTATATTCATGTTTATAAGCCACACCCTTGCAGTATTCATTGGCTTCATGTGTTCACCATGAGGAGAGACATATACATATGCTATAGTGCTGCCTATTGTCCAAATGGGATAAACTTTGGAGTGATTAATCTTGAGTACACTAAATTTGATGATGATTGGCTTAAATTAACCGCCTTTTCGCTCCTTAAATCTGATTGGACCAATTTGGTGGCCACTTTGTTTGGTCAATCAACTTCATCTTACTTCAGCAATTAGAACCTTCACCCCCAACCGTCCCAAAGTTGGTTCCGCTTTTGTTATATGAATGTAAAAAACTATATATATATATATATATATATATATATATATATATAATTTTTTTACATTCATATTTCATATTTGATTATATCTGATCAACACCTTTGTCCAATCTTTATTTATTCAATCAAGTTTTAGATT
>OMNR01036417.1:0-19583 GCA_900303205.1 Mora moro
CACTAGCATACAGTGCATTTTTGCTTCCTTCTAGAATATGCATCGTGGACCGCCCGTCGTGCTTCTGTTTAGTGTTAATGCGTTGGTTTAGCCCCCTTTCATTGCACGAAGGGAGAAAGAAATGCCTTCTTCTTTTTCTTCCTTTTCTTCCCCTCAGCGCTAATCCTGCGCCTGGAGGGGAAGATCCAGCAGTCCCTGGAGCTGTTCCAGAGCTGCACCATCCTCAGTCCAACCAACACGGACAACCTCAAGCAAGTGGCCAGATCCCTGTGAGTCCTCCGCCCAGCGTGAGCCCTCCTGGCTCACCTCGGCCCGCCGTCTTCAGCATCAACTGCAACAACCAGAGATGCTGGGTTGTGTGGGTTGTGGGGGGGGGGGGGAGAATACCACTGATCATTTAAGAATTAAAGGTCACTGTTGACAACACGCCTACTTTGCTGGGTGAGTGTGTCATGCATATGAATTGATATTACTGTCGGTTTGTTTCTTCCACTAGCTTTCTGCTGGGGAAGCACAAAGCGGCCATCGAGGTCTACCATGAAGCTGCCAGGCTCAACGAGAAAGATTGGGTAAAGGAGCAATAGCTCTATTCATTAGTTTGTTTAATGTGTAATTTGAGGGGCTATTTTCGATGATACATTTACAAAATTGGAGAATTTTAAATAGTTTCTTACTTCTCTCTTTGTTTATAAAGCATATCCCTGTAAATGCTGTTAGCTTTGTGAACTTTGTGATGCTTAGAAGTTTCTTGTAATGCATTTCTTCTCCCAACTTCTTCTTTCCAACATGGCTACTGCACTAACCTTGTTGTGGGATTCTAAATCATATCAAGATTATTGTTTAGCAGATGGTGACTGTATCTGCGGCCAGCAGCACTATCTTGCATTGCCCAGAGTCCTATATGTAATGTTGATTTGAAACGTAATCTGATTACGTTGCAGTTTTTGTTACTTGAGTAATGGAACATTGCATTCCCCCACAGTGGAGTTGCAACTTTATACTTACTGTTATCGAGAAAGTGATGATCTAGGGGAGTCATTATAATCAGTTTTGCATACTAAAGAAATCGTCCACCACTCAGAAACACTTGCTCGTACAAAGATGATTTTGAAGTCACACAAAAAGCCGGCTGTAATTCTGTTAGCACTAGCTGTGGCCCCATGAATGACTTGGCCTTTCTCTTCCCACCAGGAGGTCAGCCATAATCTGGGTGTGTGCTACTCCTTCATAAAGGATTTCAAACATGTGAGTGTACCAGCTTTCGCCACCGACTGTTTTTGTGAAGCTCCGTCCCCTTAGTGATTGCCAGAGCTGTTCCTCTGCTCTCTCTCTCAGGCGGAGGAGCATCTGAACGCAGCTCTGCAGTTGAGCAAGCACGACAGGACTTTCCTGACGCTGGGGAAGGTGCATTTACTGGCTGGGGAGATGGACAAAGCCATTGAAGTGTACCGAAGCGCAGTGGAGTGAGTACAGCTTTGCGGCAACATTTTCCACATGTTAAGTGGTGGTGTTCGGCGTTGAATTGAACAGGCCCTAGAAGACCCAAGGGCCTGTTGCCACTCACTTAGAAAAACATTAACCTGCTTTCTAATTCTTCACTTGGAAGAGTTGGAACTAAACTCTTAATGTCGTCATTCTTGGAAAAACCTCTGAATGCAATTGCTTGAAATTGTTCCAATCCATATTGAAACCTGCTTCATTTAGATCTATTTGCCAGGATGTGTGTTTGAATAGTAAAGTCGGTCTTGAGGCAAAAGGGGTAAAGCAACATTTTCAAAGCAAAAAAATTCACCCCGTCTAAAATCCCAATTATCACTGTTGCTGAAATGAGTTTGAGACAAGATACGCCCGTCAACAAAAAAACACTCTTCAAAGCCATTTCAAAGAATGTTTTTGCACCCCTTGAGGTTCATTTCAATCTGCGGTTCCTCCCTAAATGCATTAGACTCTGCGTCTGTGTCTTTTTTCGGTTCACTAAAAAGTTTGCGTTTCCTTCTTAAAGCCAGTCTCGGCTTAATAATACGGAAAAGACGGTTCCAGGATTCTGCAGCGAGGCTCATTATGACTATCTCCTGTTGGGGGGTAAATGAATTAATCAAATGCCCCAACATGTGCACTAATTCTAATGAGGGACACCACTGTGCACCCTCTCCGAACTCCCTGGGAGCCCTCTTATGCGCTACTCTATGGAAATCGACCCCCCACAGGTCATAATTAATACTCTGCAATATGCGCTGCTGAATCAACCCCCAGATTGAGTAAGCAGTGAAAGATTGGGCCCCTCTTATGCCCGTGTTGACTTGACACTTAGTACGGGTACTTAGTGTAATAACATACAGCGATCCATTGTGATTCTTTCCACTTGTGATGTATTGATGCCCTTGATCCAGGTTCTCGCCAGAAAACACAGACTTGCTGACAACACTTGGCCTGCTGTATCTTCAGGTGGGTAACGTTGTGAATTGATGTAAAAAATAAATAAAGTCTTTGGCCAACAGCGATGGCTCATGCGTGATCATTTTTTAAAATCATATTTACAACAATATGTGTTTTATATCTTTATTCAATCTTTGTCTTTATTTTCTTCTCAGCTTGGAAAATACCAAAAAGCTTTTGAACACCTTGGAAACGCTTTGACCTACGACCCAAACAACTATACAGTATGCCCCTCATTACATTGTTTTGGGCCCCTTTTGTTTTTGCCATTCATTGCATTCTGCCCCAAGCCCATTACTTCAGCCCCGAGCCCATTGGAGTCCTTGGCGCTCACCGTGGTGAAATGTGTCTTTAATCAAGTGGTCTCCGTCTAAACACTGTTCCTTCCCAGGCCATCCTTGCTGCAGGAAGCATGATGCAGACCCACGGAGACTTTGATGTGGCCATGAACAAGTACCGCGTGGCTGCCTGCGCCGTACCCGAGAGCCCTCCCCTCTGGAACAACATTGGCATGTGCTTCTTCGGCAAGAAGAAATACGTGGCTGTGAGCGATGCTTTCCAAACTGGGTTTTTCTTTTTTTGGTTCATGTATCTTGGAAGCAAGGGAGGGTCTGCAGAACGTGTCGGGAAAGCAAAGTTCATTTAATGAAAGTCTTTCAATGATGTTGGAGGCATTTCAATATTTCCCTAAAATTTGGGTTGTGTGCATATTCAAATGTAGGATTTCTTAAATCTGTCACGGTGAAATGTGTGAATAATAATTGGCCCAGTTTAGATCAAGAGGGAAAACTGGTTAGGGCAAAGGTATTTAAATAGTTGTAGTAATAATATTTTTTTGAGGGAAAAGTTTTCAACAAAATTAAACCATATCTATTCATGAATATTCTGGTACGTATGTACTGGTGTACAATTATTGTACCCTCCGGCAAATGTAAAAATGGAAATCAATCTTAACATCGGTGTGTCTGATAGCTGTTGTAAAGTCAAATAGTGGATCGTTACCTTTGCTACTCCAGATATGATCCATTTGCTTTGCCCTCCATCTCAACGTGTCCTTTGATCCAAAAGGAACTTGGAAATCCAACTGCTTGAACAAAGTCCTCAAGAAGTGCAGAGCATTGTTGTCAGCAAAAATACTTTCTGCTAAAAGCCCAAGGCGATGTCACACATGACAAGTCAGCAATACGTAAATGAAGAAATAATGCATGCAATTAGGGCTGGGATATATGGAGGAATATAACTGCATGATGATAACTGCATGTGAATCGATTACCCCACTAGATAGCATTCATCATATTTAAATATTGGTATATCAGACCAAATGTTTTGGAATAATACATATTCAAGTTCCGTATTCAGCTACTTTTAGGTGCATATCCTCTCTTCATAATTGTATCTCCAAATGGTCTTGATATGACAACTTTGTTTTGATGCAATGCCAATGAAAAACATTTAAATTAATGGAATATTATAAAGTCAGGTGTATTAATATTAGTAATAGTATTACATGTTGCCTATTGTATACTTGAATTTGAATGGTTGTTACGTGAAATGCGCCAAAGTGCGATGCAGGTCCTCTGGCACTGGGCTGCTCGTAGTCCCTCAAACCAAAATGGTTGCTGTGGGGGCCAGAGCATTCAGTACCTTGGCCCCCTGGAATTCTCTCCCCAAACATCTTTGTGATGCCATCTTCAACGCTTGTTGAAAAACACATATTTCTACTAAACACTACTCCCCTAACAATACTGAGTCCTCACCTTCCGGTCCACTACCCTGTGTATATATATGTATGTTTTTTTATATTGTGTTTGTATGTACATTTATTTTTGTCTGTTATTTATCTGTCTTTGAGTGTGAGAAAGGCGCTATATTAAATATGGTTATTATTATTATTATTATTATTATTATTATTATTACGAAAGTAACATATGCTATTTCATGGTTTCTTCCAACCACAGGCCATCAGCTGCCTGAAGAGAGCCCACTACCTGTCCCCGTTTGACTGGAAGGTGCTGTACAATCTGGGCCTGGTCCACCTCACCATGCAGCAGTACGCATCGGCCTTCCACTTCCTCAGTGCAGCTGCCAACCTCAACCCACGCTTTGGGGAGCTCTACATGCTGCTGGCAGGTAGGCCGAGAGAAGGTCATGAATTGTAGCATTACATTTGAAGCTAGTAAACGGATATCCCTGTTTCGGATGTCCCTCCCTCTCTTTTCCCCTCTCGCCACTAAACCCATGTAACTGAAACTGAAGTCCCGCCCTCTCTCTTTGCCAATAACGCACATTTGAAGCCCCCCGTTCCAGGGGGGTTCAGGTACAAGCTCAACCTGCTCGCTGAACTCTCCTCTCCTGGTGAATGAGTAGTCTCTCAAGACAGACGACCAAATCCAGAACCGGATCCAAGGTATTTACGATCAATCACAACACTGTGTTCAATTAACATATATCCCTGCCCGGAAAACATACCCGAGGCAGGCCATTGTAATCCATAGCTTAACACCGTGTCGTGATTGGTCGAAACACCTTGGATCCGGTTCTGGATTTCTGGATCCGGTGGGTCAAAATGTGGCTACCTGAAGCACAAACGTGTAGGCTGGAGCATTTAAAACAATTCATGCAAGCCACTCATCTGTCTGGAGAGACTAGTGAATGAGTTACTTTACATCCAAATGTAATGAATGTAACTTCCTCCACAGCTTTTCGGTTGTGTGCAGTGGGGGTGGTTTAACTTTTGGCATGATCCAATTCAAGCTACTGTAGGTCAGATTCAAGAGTTGTAAAGAGAGAGAGCAGAAGAGAGCAAGATTTTGAAACTAACCGACCAAAAAAATCGTCTCTCTGCTCCCTTCCTCCCTACGTTTCTCCGCCATTGAGAAGTGTTGCATTTCATGTACGTGCGATTGACAGGGAAGCCTTGGCTTGTGTTTAATATAGAAAATTATTCATATAAACAAACCAAATATTTTGTAATTTGCATTACAAAAATATGCAAAAGCAGTTTTCAATAAGACGATTAAAAGATCAACAGCCCGAGTGTTACACGGTTGATTGAGTCTAACCATTCGATGGCAGCAAACTAACAATAGTGGTCAAATGTGGAGTTACTCTTTAAAACCTGCTATGGCATGATGCCATTATGCACTTTCCGACTCCTTCCTTGGTGTGTCCGTTTAGGACATGTTTTATGCTATGCTGTAATACTTCCACCCAATAGTGCACTAAATATAAAGTATATCATTAGATTTTATGGTCATCCGTATGTTGAACATGATCATCTATTCAGCTCTCTAAAGGTGCACCAAAACGTCTGCTTAACGTGACAATGAACAGAAATCCCTCATTACAGTACAGATACGTTTAAACCAGTTTTTGGCTTCCTCTCCCCAGTGGCCCTGACCAACCTGGACGACGTAGACAACGCCACCAGATCCTATGAACAAGCAGTGGCTCTCGACAGGTGAGCGCCCCACACAGTTGAACCCCATGAGGGCGGTTAACGGTGACCTTTGATCTGCTTTGGATATCCTGTTTAGAATCCTTAAGCTGTGAACACATGACGAGCATTTCAGCGTTGCCAGCGTTGCCAATGTTCTCCTATGGAGTTGAGCGTTGAAGCCTGACCTAGCGTTGACACTACCCCGGGCGTAGTGGACAGCTCGGATTCTCCACCGTTCACACAATCTTTGACCCTGGTTGACCTCTCGAAGCGTGTCAGATCACAGCTTTGTTTGACGCTCTAAAACCAATAGAATCTAAATGGCAGCGGCTGTCTTCAGTTAAAACTAAACTCAAATACATGTTTGAGTTAAATAATGCTGTCTGTATGCTGCTATATTCTGCGCGCTCAACATAGCTTCCAGCAAAGTGCTCATCATGTGTTGTCCGCTTTAGATGTCTCCGTTTGACGTGCTGAGTGGTCCCTCCCGCAGGTCCAACCCTCTGGTCAACCTGAACTTTGCCGTGCTGCTCTACAACCACGGGGACAAGAAGGGAGCCCTGCTGCAGTACCAGGAGATGGAGAGAAAGGCCAACCTGCTGCGGGAGAGCAGCAGCAGTGTGGAGTTTGATCCTGAGGTGCTTAGAGACGGGCCTCACCCTCTGTGTGTTTTAATAGGTCTCTATGTTTCACTGGGGCATCTTGAGGGTTGCTCGTTCCAGTCCTCGGCTTCCCTTGGCCACAAAAAAATCCTTGAGCAAGATGCTTAATCCCGTAAATCTGTCTTTTTTTGCGTTATTTTAGTTATTGTAAAGTTCATATGGCAGTGCATATACTAATATGGAGTTTATGTTTATATTCCAAAACAAACGCATACACTGGCATCAGAATCACAATCACAACAGTGCCCTGTCTCTGCCGCTGTCTTTGTCTCCTACTCTGCTGTGTGCTCTGGTGACAGCTGGTGGACATGGCTCAGAAGATGGGGGCCGCCCTGCAGGTGGCAGAGAGTCTGGTGTGGGCCAGACCGCCTGCCGACTCCAAGTCCAAACCCCGCTCAGCAGCCGCCACCAAGACCCCCGGCGCTCCCCTGGGCACCAACCAGGCCCTGGGCCAGGCCATGTCCTCCGCCGCCAGCTACAGCAAAAAGATCCAGCTCTCAGCAGGTGGGTCCACTGCCGGGGGGAGGGAGGGCTGGGGGGATACCCAGCAGTGATCCGTCATTAGGACTGGACTGCTAGGTCCTGTGTGGAGCCCTAGCTGCTTGGTTAATCAAAGGGTTATAATCCGGTGCACCCCACCAGGTTTATGAACATGAAATACATTTGTCATGGCCTAGTGAATTTTTTGTATATTATGCTTTCAGCATTTGTAGGATTTATATTGCTTAGTTCTAACTTGGTAAAGAGAAAAGACAAGCAATTTTCTCGTTTTACTTCCATTGTCACAATGTTTTAGTTCAGTGTCACTCTGGTGACAGTCCAGGTATATTCACAACCTGCATCTCTCTCTTTCTTCTTATCTGTCGTTCTTTTCTCCAGCTCGTGGGGTTTGCGAGCAGCCACTGTTTATTAGCTGTCACTACAGCGCTCTCACCGAGATGAGACGTCTCCGCCTCCGCTAACGGAAGGCCCGGGCGGCGCCGTTGTCGTTGTCATCTAAAATAAAAGAAATAGTTTCACTATGTTTCGCGGGAAAATGAAAAAAAGTCCATGTCGGACGTGGGCAAAAACATTCCATCGTACAATTATCAGCCGACCGCCGGCGCTCTGCACACTGTAAGAGCAGGTGGCCGAGAGTTCCACTTCACTGGAGCGCGTCCTCTGAACCTGCCTTCCCTCCGTGGCACCGTCGACAGCCAGCGTTACGGAACAATGCAAGTGATATGCACTGGTCGACAACATCAAGCTGCTGCGCAGCTCTGTTAGGGTCGGCCACTTCTAAGACGCAACTCTCGGTGTACAAACGTACTCCGCGGGTTATGCGATCGATTCGCGCGTTGCGTGTACAACGTACGCTGAGTGTCGAGACGCTCGCTCGTGAGTTACGTGTGTATGCGTCCCGTCGGTCGGGACGTCAGTCAACTGGCCATGTAGTTTGTTGGTTTTGAGTTCAAGAAAATTGGCACATGCTTTGGATCAATTATGGTTTGAAGGATGTGCTTCAGTAGTCCTTGTGGCCATTGCATAGCGACAGATTACATGGCAACACGTAGAAACGATGGCTCATGTTAGGGACCATTTAAAGGGTCCCTATTTCACCACCAGGTGTGAGTGTGATTAGACATTACAAGCCATTTCAAAATGCTTGTGTAGGCCTTTTCGAGACACTTCGCAAGTGGGAGCTTCGACCCAGATGTATGATGGATAGATGAGCTTACCAGTTGGTACAGTCCACTGGGTAGGCCGGTAGACTGATCTATCCATCGTACATCTGGGTGGACACTCCCACTTGTGATGTCACTAGACACCTGGTGGTAAACTAGGGGCCTTTAATGATACAAGTGGACAAGTGGTGCAGCAGGGATCATCACAGCTGACGGCAGAGTCATGAAAATGTGCAGTATGAAATAACCCAACATGAAATACATGTCTAAAGAGGAGAAAAATGTCAAAATACATCCAGTAAAATATGCCGAAATCATTCCAATAAAATCTAAATGAATGACTTCATGGAGCCTAATGTGTGACTGTAGGAGCCACCAGGGGTCCATCGATGCCCCTGGAGCCCGAGCCTGACGCCGAGAGCGCCCCCAGCCCACCCAGCGACCCCCCTGGATCTCCTGAACCCCAGGTGACCCCAGAGGCCCCCAAACTCCGGACCTCCAAGAGTAAAGCCAAGATGGCGGAGGGGGATTAGTCCTCGCCCTGCCTGCCAAACCCTGCTCTCCCTCCCAGCAGCTCATGCCCTTCCCTTCTAGCTCCAGCTCAGCTCAGGAGTAGCAAATCCATTCTCCTGTGATGCAGTCAAATGTTATTCCCGTTTCATGTTGTTATAGTTTTCATTTGAGCTTGTTATATATTTTATGTATGAATGCTGTGAGTGTCGGCATTATACCATACTGTATATCAAGTCTTACTAATACGATTCAATTCAAATAAATGTATGAGCTGCTGGTCACAAAAACCCATTCAAAGACGTTTCCTATTCAAATAAGAAGTCAGAAGTATGGGACCGGGCTTCAGATTGTACTTTTGCCACATTTCAGTATTTGTGAAATAGGGTTGATATGACAATCACTGGGCGTCACTATGATGTCTTTTAGCTGTTTACAACCCGCTATGGGTTTATTGAGTTATAGTAATCTTTTTGAGTAGGTCTACTATGTAAATAGTTGTAAAGGTCAAGTTCATGCTTCTTTATATGAAGAATTGTTATCTGCATAAAGTAATTATTTATTGCAATAAATAGTTGTAAAAAAATGTCATGTTCCATTTTTTTCCTATTGGTCGCAGAGTGGCCAAGAGGAGGCAGTGTTGATTCAGAATAGTCTGGTATTTAATATTGCCCATCTTCCTGGTAAGTGTCTTCACATTGTTCCATTTGTTTCCCCTTTCATTTTGTTATGGTTTTCTTTTCCTCTTCTGGACCACTCCCAGCTCATTTCTGACCAATCGGGGCATCTCTTCCATGATTGGTCCGGTCAATCCATCTTGCCTGTCAATCACATTCTCGCACACAGCGCTATATAATCTCAATGGAGGAGAAATGGAGGGAGGGAGGGAGCTTATTTTGGGTTGTTTATTTTCTAAATCCAGCATCTTTAAATTAACAAAGATACTATAGTGGAGCAGGAAATGGTAGTGAAAACGATGTATGCTTTAATACAGACTTTCAATGGAAAATGGTGTAACAGTGTGCAAAACATGATTTAGAATATGAAATACCTGAAGTCAAATCTGGAAATGTCTCAATAGAATTTGCCACATGGTTTGACATAATGTCAGTAAAGAAACTTGCATACTACATTACGCTTGGTGTAGTCTAAATTGTTTGAGGGGTATGGTGACTTTAGTAGGGCAATAACGTTTACGGTTGTGGATCAATACTCATGGTACTTATTTTTGCATTGTATTGGATTTGCTGCACACCTACATGTTAATTATCATTCTCATTAAAGCTATAAAGCAGCTACCCACTGTTCCACTCAGGGCTCTACAATAACAATACTGTTCTGTCCAAGATGATGACCAAGGACTTCTTTCATTGCTGTTTTTATGTTACAAATATGCATTGCCATGGACACAACAAACATGCTACATACATAACCAGACATGGGAATGAATGCCCGATAATGCTTGATGTCCAGGTTCCAAACCACTGATAATATTATTGTTCTCCTTGACTGAGATCTGTATTTGTACTTTCTATGAGCTTCTTGCTGGGCACAGTTTATACAAATGAATTGCATTTCAATGCCCTGGTGTTCAGGTGTGAACCAAACCCCAACACCATTAGATTAGACTCCCTCTCTGGTCTTACCCTAACACATTGCTCATCCATAATACATTAAAAGAAGTACATCTAAACATCTTGCATAACTATTATCTCTGTAACCGAAGCCCTGCCCGAGAAAAAACGCTCACTTGATACCTACCTCAAGATGCCAGCCAAGCAAACATAAGTTGAAAATGTTTGAACTTCTGTGATTAAATTGCGAGGCGTCAGCCAATAAGAAGAGGTCCTCTGTCCGTGTGGATCCCCATTCAGAGGCACTGCGAGGAAACAGAGGGGAGCGTTTTCCCTTCATCACACAACCTTAAAGCATCATTAAATGACGACAGGGATTGACATAATTTTTTGTGATTATTAAATAACTTGCAATCTGATCAATTGTGTTATATGTGCCTAAAATCTAAATTGGTTTCAAACTTCTAGGTAACTTCCTACACGGTAGCGTTTCAAATCGCACAGGGACTATAAGCCCAACATTGTGAGCCTGTGCAGACAGTGCAAAGGGGAATGAACGATCTCCAGGACATTGCATAAAATCAGTACAAAATATATTTGCAATTCGTCCATATTAACATCACACGCAATATTGACATGGAAAGTAAAGACACTAACTAAATACAACCAGGCGGACCATGGTCTCTTTACTGCGAAAGGGACTAATGATTCACATTTCAACGAAGCGATGAGAACAGGGCGAGTTGAGCGACCCCCCAAGGCCCCCAAGCCAAGAGCTTTGGCCCCATTGATTGCCAGTGTGTGCACTTTATCCCCTCTCTGGGTTCTTGGCAGGCTGGACTAACTCCGGTGTGTTCCATTTACTCCTCCAACAGTTCAAACTAAGTCCTGCCTCCAACTGGGCAGATAGCCAATCACAGTTTAGGATAATGGGGTGGGACCTGGCGGTGGCCAATCAGATTAGGCCCCTCCATGGACAGGCCACTGAAGAGGAGGTTTCAGTGAGTTAAAGCTTGTTTGTTTGTTTGTTTGCCGAGGGATGTTTGTACATCGTCATCCATATCCTACATCAGTGGAGATGATCGGACCGAGATCGGTGTGTAGAACAGGCTATTTTGCTCTAATATTGGACCCTTTTCTCATAGGCATTGTCGTCGGACAACTACTTTTATTTTAAATGTTTTAATAAACTTTAAATAAAAATAATACAAACAAAAATACAGTAACACAGAATTCAAAAAGACCATTAAAATACCATTAAACCATTAAAATAAAAAAAACATCAATTAAAAAGAAAAGCGTCTGCTACTTTTTATGTAGGCTACCAGGGGAATGGGCAGTAGGCCTAGCCGAAACTAGGCCAGATAAGTCTATTATACGTGCCCTGGTACATAAAAGGAGCAGACCCATAATTAGTGTTTTGAGCGACCTGTGTTTGTCCTAAGACGATGCCTCTGTGAAAAGGGTCTATTGGCTTAATAGAATGATTAGAAAGAAAGACAATATTCCTCACAAATATAGACATCGGAAATGCATTTCCTTTAACATCATGTCTTTAATGTAAAACTTAAATTAGATAATGTTTAATTCTCTGATTTATTAGGACTAGTACTTTTAGGTATGGTGCAGGAGTCAGCTCCAGAGAACTGGCGTCAATGGTCATGTGGACCTTGTCGTCCTCATGCTTCTTCTGGATAATATGGTTTTGTCCCCCCTCCAAACACATAGTGCAGGTAAGGCTGAGTAAAGAACCTTTCTGCTCTCAATAGTACAAATATTGGTTAATCAACATATACCTGTGTCCTGTGGTCAGAGGAGCCCAAGAAAAGCTGTATAAAACAAATTGTATATAAGTTCATGTATATTTACATATGACAATGTCAGTCTGAAATATTTTTATTACAAAAAAGTTTTCATGACTTCTGAATTAACTTTAATAATTGCTAAAGTAATTACTATGGTAAACCTACAGCCTACACCCATTCTTAAATATACCGGTAGCCCTACTGCATTTCATCTATTTTCAGGAGAAGTTTCTAACAAATCTATCAGAAGAACTTTCAATGCACTCCATGACAGTTTTCATATCAGTTTTGCACGACATTCTTAAGCAAAAAAAAAAGCCTTGACAAGACAGCTCCAGAGAAATAATTGTTTTGCTTTGACTGCAGCGATCCAGTGTTTCGCGCCACCTGCTGAACAGTGTCATGAACAATACATGATGATAATGTCCCGTTGTGAAGGCACCATCAGTAGTTTATATTCATGTGAGAGTAGGCGTGTTTGGGATAAATGTTTAAAGCCTCTTTGTAGGGACACAAAACTCAAACACCCACTGTGCACGCTGAAGAGGGAGCTCAAAGCTTATCCTGACGATACCTGTTGTTATTTTGAGCTCTCGGGAAAAAACAACAACGTGGTTCGAGCTTTGTCTCACCACTGCCTGCTGTGAGTGATGGGTTTGGGCCGTTAAATTATGATCGGTAATGTGTCGAGGTATGAGACCAAACTAGACCATCCGTTAACCTAAAGTCCTCACAGGAGCTGAACAAACATTTTCTACTGTATTTTGATAGTTCTCATCGGATGATGAGCTGTTGCTTTGTGCCGCAACAGCTAAAGGTACCATAGCCTTTGAAGTGTTGGAAGCCGAACTCAAAGCTAAACAGCTAAAGGTACCATAGCCTTTGAAGTATTGGAAGCCGAACTCAAAGGTACTGACATGAATCAATCCTCTGACGGCCTTAAGACAGAGATTGATGGCTAGGGAGGTCTTTTATGGAGATCTATTTAACGGCGAGGCAAGGCGGCTGTGCCAAGTTCCATTTTGATTTCAAGCATTATTAAAAATACATGCGCTTTCATAATTGAACTTTAATAATGTACCCGGGAAGGTCAGTAATCCTTTCATCTGCGTCTCTGGTTCACACTTCAGTGCTTCCATGGCGACTCGTGCCTTGAGAGAAAAAAAATCCCACAGTGAATACCACAAAAACTCTGTGTGATGGCTTTTAGCTGGGTCAAAGCTCCGAGGGGCAGGAGCCGAGCTGTTCCTTCCACAAGGACATTTAACACCAGCGTCTTCCATTCGTACCAAGTCACTTTTCTTCTGCTACACGAGGAAATGCCAGTTGAATTGATGCTAAGATGTTAAAATAGTTTTTCAGAAACACTTTTAAACTTTTCCGAGATGAAATTGCAATCGATGTAAAAACATGCCCGCATGCTGAAATACATTTACGCATTGCTATATTTTCAAATGGAAAAAAAAATTCATTCCACTTCATTCAGTGGTCTCCTCATTATATAGTACACCCAGACAAACAGTAGTTACAATTAGTAATCTTTCTATCACCGCTTACAGGTTCATGCATGGTGACTCACACGAGCAGTTAATACATCAGCAGCATATAATGAAGAATGATGTGCAACATACTGGCATGGACTGTGGCTGTGTGCTCAGCGTGGAGCACCAGGCCTTGTTGCAGCTGCTACAGGTGCACACGTTTCTTCTCCTCTCAGTGGACCAGCACCTCTCTGATCACTCCTCAGCATGCATGGTTTGGTTTCCCCCAGATGGTTGAAATGATGTCACAAGCCTTCCGATCACATCATTGCAGACATTCTTGGAGCGTAGGACCAATTTGCCAGCCGCTCTGGCAGCGGTGGAAAGCTCTCCATTCCCTGTTTCCTTCAGAGGTTCAACCTTTCTCGATTTTTGGGAGAAAAAATCCTAGATGGCATCTCAAGCACAAAAATCCCCTGCTAAGGCTTAGCAAGTTATTTTTGGTGCTTGAGGCGCCATCTAGGATGTTCTTGTTTGGGACACGATCGATTGCTTCGATGCGCTGAATCTGCCTCAAGCAGAGCATCATGTAGTACAGGGGTTAGTACATCATAGTATTGATACCACTAGAAGAATATGAAGAAGATGCAGACTATATGTGCATGGGTCACAGTATGTAGCTTAATGTTGAGTATTGGGAAGACCTAACACTATAGCAGTGTGTGGACAGCAGTGGCTTTTTGACAATGATTATTATGGTTAGGATTCACCAGATAAAGTGCACAAAGCCTGGAGTGCGTTAACATAATTCACATATATGTAATAATTTGTAGCAGCATAGAATTCAGTGTACATTTTCAGGTGCATTTACATTTCAAGGCTTTGCTGAGTAAACACAACTGTGGGCAAGAGAAAAGACAGTGTTATCCAAACAATAACTACTACGTCAGTGTAGTTGACAAGGTTTAGTTTCATGCTGTTTCCGTTCCGAAAAACAAACAACATACAAATCAAGTAGCTCTGATTTGACTGTAGATGCTAAATTGCAACAAACGATCTCTCATCAATCAAATAGGCAGACGGCATGTTTAGGGTGTTTTCATATTTAGTTTTCTTCCAAAGTTATAATTGCTGCTTTGTTATGTTATGTCTAAATTATTTTACACTCACTTCTCCAGCATTCGAAAATAATTTAGATGTAGTTCAGGCAGCAGTGGCAGCAAGTAGGTAAATGTGAAAGTGCTGATTTGCGTTCTACAGTAAACAGTCCATGATGTTTCAGATCACGGACCCCAAACACAGTGATTAAAGGTCCCATAGAGCGCTTGCACTCCCTGCTCGGCCCATGGCTACCCCGTGAGCCATAAAGCATCCCTCAGAGATGAGAAAAACTAATTTGTACCTCAAAACAAGATAGTGTTTACAGCCATGTCCTCCACGGCCAATGATGTATGTTGTCATATAGTCCCACCCAGACTATGCAAGGAATCATATTTAATAGCCCACCAGTGAGTCCAAAGTGTAGTACTATTAAAACTGCGGTTTGAGTCTGTTGTTCTGCTTAGTTTGACTTATGCGTCAAATTAAAATGCAAAATCCTTTCTGAAGTTACGATTTGAAGGTTTGGCGATTTTGAGACACCTCCTCCAATGGCCATAAACTATGAACTGAATATGTTGACGCATAGTCAGTCAAATACATACCGCAATAGCCTAGAGTTGGTCTACTCTATTCTAATAGGTCCTTACTCCCACTGCACTATCACTTAGTGTCAGGTCAATGGTCGTTTATGTAAATTGAGTTAAAATGGCAGGCTCTGATTGGTTACCTGATGGGCTCTGATTGGTTACCTGATGAAATAGACTACTGTAATGGCTGCCATACTCTGTGTCTTTGAGGTGGTGATGCTTTTCTATAATTGGCCTTCGGTAATTCCCGAAACATGCTTATTTATTTCCCCGTGATGACCATAATGCCTAATTTTACGACGTTAAATTCGTCCTTCCTTTTAATCGCGCGTGCTCTAATGAATGGTGAGGTTTTCTATTTTAAACAAAGCTGCTTGATTAGGTCTGCTGCTGCTGTTGAAGTAGTTGTTTTTATACCACATACTGTTAACACTGCACCTAACCCCGCCCCCTCCTCTCTCCCGTATCCCACTGAAGGATCCCCTGCAACTCCCCGACAGCCAGGCAGAGCTGCCTTATCCGTGCTTTCTACTCATCTGGCTGGTTTTTTTTTCTTTCACTTTTCCCCGACGCCAGTTGTCGTCTTTGTGTCACCCCAATGTGTCAGCGCGGGAGCTGTGAGTGACACTGTGTCCCGGGCCCGTTTCATTAGGGCTTCCTTCGCCACGTTCACTCCCAGATAACGGTTTGGCTGCTAATACGCTTGTAACGGCGACCAGGGGGTTAACGTTACCCCGGTAACGTAAACCCCCTGGTCTCCGTTACAATTAGCTTTAGTCACTTTGAATGTGCGATAGTGATTGTGAACAAGGCCCGGGAAAGTGGTTGGGTTGCAGCTGAAACTTCAGGGGGATTCATGTACGTTGTATGGGAGGTCACTGTCAAAACAAACTACAAGGACGTTACCCCTCCTAAAGCAAGGGGACACACACACACACACACACACACACACACACACACACACACACACGTGTCAATGAATCGGCACTCATGATGTCTCCATAGATTTGTATTTCCATAGTGATGCTGGTTAGGCCTTTGATTTAAACATTAATAAACACGCCGTCTCCTCTGTGGACCAGTGTATAGCCCCTGGCACTTTAAACAGGGAGCCTGGAAGTTTCTCTTTGATCACAGTTTAGGAATCACTGAGATTACAATGATATTACAATCACCTCTGAGCCCGGGGAAACACCAGACTGTAGAGCTTGGCAGGGGATCGCCTTTTTTTTGGAAGAGTACACTTTATGTGAACCTTCATAAACTATTAATTGTGCTTTAGGCTGGGTTGTACTGATCTCTGGAAGAGTTGCCAAATGGCTGAGCCTAAATACGGTAATGAGCATAGGACAACGATCCTCTGTTGGACTCTGTTGCCCAGGTTAGAAGCGTCTACAGTAGTCTGTTGAAGCCTCTCTGTCAGGGTTTGTTAGCAAAATTAAGCAAAATTAGGATTATTGGGATTCTTATTTAGTGAGGTGTTGTAGATGGGACTTTCAGCCTCTTATTTATTAATTCATGTTTTGTGTCATGTTATCTTACTGACGGTATGTCACCAAACTGCTGTTCCTCTGTATTTAAAACACATTACGTGTTTATTCAACTGAAACAAGAAACTGGATCTCAGGCCCAATTAAAAAGGTTCAGAAACGTTTGCGTTGAAATGTAAGAAGCCTTTCTTCTGAGAACAAATATGTTAACCTGGAGTTGACAGTATCTGATGGCAGTCGGATGGTATGTTTCATATGGTTTTCGGCAGAAAAACGGAAACTAAAATCCACACCGGGGAAGAGATGCAGGCAGAATGTGTTGAGATGCAGGCAGAATGTAGAGAAACAGGTAGCAGGTAGTTGTATTGGTTGTTAGGACCCTGGTAAGGTGGCTGTTGACCAGAGATCTCTACATTTCCTCTTTTCTTCTCTTTCCCCATAATGTCTAATGGTATCCTGCTGTTTTTTTTATGATGTTCTAGCACAATCAGAGTCTGCCCCCCCTGCTTAATCATTTTTACCTTCCTCTCAAGCCTCATAAAGCAGACTTTATAGATTTTACTTGTGCAAGCAGAATGATGTCACAGCAGAAAAAAAAAGTAATTAAATAAAGACAAGTATTTACATCTCTGGATGTATGTGATGGGTTTATCTGTACCCCGTGGTAATGCTCCATCCCATGCAGAGAAGAGGCGGATGGAATGCTTTAAAAAGCTCACTACTTGGTTTGAAACCGAGCTGAAGGTGGATTTATTTTTTAATACTAAGCCCTATTTAGAAGGTTGAGTCTAAAGGGATGTGAATTTAGCAGGCTATATTCCAAAAGATCTTAAAGGCCAAGCAAGCTCACTAGCATTTCAAGCACTCCTGCTTTCAATGAGAACACAGGTGTCTATAGCACTATACAATGACAAGTCAGTGACCGTTATAGTTATATATTATTTGGTCTACCCAAAAACACAAATGCTCAAATGGGGGATATGACTCCATGTTAATGAACTACTTCTGTCACTGTAGGTCAGTTGAACAGATACAGAAACAGCTGTGTCGAGAGGCTGAGTGGTACCTTCCAGGCCTTCAATGAATCAGGAATGTACGTTGACATGCAAATGGGATGTTGTTCTGATACCACCTGTAAACTCGTAGACATGTAAATAGCCTGGAATAGTCATCTAGGCATGATGTGTGGTGTTCAAATAAGGTGCCGCAAATACATTCAAGATAATTGAAGTAAAAGATAAGATGAGCACACTTTTCTTTTTAAGTCTTTTTAAACCTTTGTACCTTAGATGGAAATTAGCAATTCACTCATCACCACTGGGACAAATAATGCTAATATGAGGTTATCAGGTGCCTGAAGGAACACCCAATCCAAACTCCAGTTAGAACTCAATGACCCGAGTTTAAAGAGACTGAAGTGGAATGACTGAAAATGCAGAATATGTCATTTAATCGTTAAACTGCATAATGATCTTCACAGCAAAGGGGGGAAAAAGAGTGATCCTCCAATACGCTATAGTGATTTATGATCCTCAGGAATGACAAATGGAGACAGCCCCTCGATTACCAGAGCTACTTCGTATTGCCGATGCATATGAGCGGATATAGTCTGCTCCAGGGGTAGCGTGAGGAGAAATATACTTCGGAAAACACGCTCAGAAGTTCTTCTTCGCTCTTATCCGAGCTGTTATAATGGCCATCTTAACTTTGCTGCATGTCCTCTTCATCTTCCTCCTCCTGCTGTGTTTGATCAAACAGCTGCCAGTCAACCTGATGACATTTTGTCAGATTTAGTGTAGATTTGACATCCAAGAAACTTCCAAGACGTATAGAGGAAAAAAGGGAGGCCCCGAGCAGAATTGTACTGCAGTAAAAAAGCTAAACTTTTCGTCAAAAATGTTTTTTTGAAGAGCAGGGAGATGAGAAGAAACGACAAGCCTACTGTCAGTCTGCATTACTGCTCTGAAACTAATATGCAATCGCACGATCATCTAAATTACCGTCCTCGAACCAACAACCAACATGGAGGACGACTTCCATCCTGGTAGGATAGAATTTCATGATAGTTTGCTTTGTCAGGTGAATCTTTCCAAGAATATTCCAGGCCCAAGATGTAGTTCAATCACCCTGTGAAGGGTTACTAACTGTACTATTGAATGTATTGCTGTAAAAAGTCACAGCATGACTTAAGTGATCATCGTTTTCTCTTCCTTGTTGCATGGCAATGGTCAACTAAGTGCTTTGAAAGTGGCTGATGACTCTGGAGTGTTGTTCGCAGTACCAAGGAGAAGATGTTGACGAACGCGACCCAAGCTACCAGTGCTGAAGATGTACTGGAATGATTAGTCTACACTGCCTGGACCGGTACCTCAAGGGTGTGAAGAATGTATATTGGAAATATCTGGATTTGTGGATGATGACGCCTCGCCATCGCTGGGAGACCTGGAAGCCACTGCTCCCAGTTTGATGATCCACTAGTTCAAGCTCAGGATCTGGACTTCTGAGAACATCAGCGCCTCTTCAGTTGACGTCACTGGTTGCCTTCCCCACAGCTCCTCGTCTTGTGGACATACTCCAGGCCACTTTGATATGTGGGAGCCACTGGTCAGAGCTGATTCAGACGCAGCTCATTTCCTTCAGCAATTCAATGTGGAGGAAATGAGTGAAATGGCCTCTTCCCCGCCCCCCCCATCGCATGGGCTGGCGATCAAAGGCTTTCCACATGTCCCTCTGAACCACCTTGACCAATGGGAGCCATTTATTCAACTTGACTGAGAACCCGCCCCCCCCTCCTCTGGTCCATAATGGAATCCGGTGAGGAGAAAAGTCAGAAA
>OMNR01036418.1:0-31262 GCA_900303205.1 Mora moro
CCTAGACCGTGGCCCAGCGCCACTTGGGAAACTCTGGGAATGCCCGGCCTACATGCCCGGTAATAATTGGATCAGGATGTGTCTATAGAGACCAAGGCCTGACTAAGGTCCTAATTGGATTAGTGAGAGCCAGTATATTTGCCTATGTGTGTGTGTGTGTGTGTGTGTGTGTGTGTGTGTGTGTGTGTGTGTCTGTGTGTGTGTGTGTCCACGCATGCGTTTTGTTCTCAGCGTTTTTCTATGGGGCTGTGTGTATCACCGTGGCAGCTCTCTCCTCCCTACTGGACTGGGGCGTTCTTCAGGTACAGACCCCTTTATTTAACTGCCATTCAGAAGTGCGGTATCTTAGTTATGAGGCGCTGTTCGAAAAACAACCAATCAAAGCTATGGTTTTTTTTTTTACTAGCCTAAATGTATTGTGTATGATAAGATAATATGGTACTTTATTCATCCCTGACGGGAAATTCGGGATTGGATAGTAATACTTAGATGAGATACTTACATTGGATACTAGTTCCATAGCTGTTTCTTTTCTGCTTATATATGTACAAATAAAATCAGATGAGATAAGATAGTACTTCCCAGATGGGAAATGGGTAGAGGTGTGTCCAAAGAGAACAATAAAACAACAAACAAGGTTTTACCAGTCAAGCGTATTTGTCGAGTGTGGCATCTGAGACTAATGCTGCTGTACTATGGTGTGGTTGGCTCCGCCTCCCCAGGGATCCTTCACGGTTATGGGTGTGGTCAGCGGCCCATTGCTCGGGGCGTTCATCCTGGGCATGTTCTTCCCGGCTGCCAACCAAGTAGTGAGTGTCAGCCCGTTTGAACTCAATAATGAATATCGTCTGTGTATCCATGATTAATCATTCACTTTTATTGATGATGGTGTTCTTTGAGGTATTATCAGTGGGTAAACCCACTAACCCTTTTTTTTATCTGTAGTGGGAAAGGTTTCCACAATCCATTCATGTGCATTGACAAATTAAAACAGAAAGAGACACACGTTTCTCACGCACGCACGCACGCACGCGCAGACGCGCACACATGCTTTTATGTTTGTATTAGCATGAGGGTTATTTATTATTTATTAGATAGTATTATATCGTAGTAGATAGTATTATTGGTATTATATCTATGGTTAAGGTTAGTATAAAGATTGCTGGTTAAGTCCCTCTGTCCTGCTTGCATTCCAGGGCGTTTTATCTGGTATGGGTTAGGGTTAGTATTGGTATTGGGGTTAATATTGGTATTGGTAATAATATTAGCATTATTATAAGGATCGTTGATCAAGTCCCTCTATCCTGCATGTGTTCCAGGGTGTTCTGTGTGGCGTGGCAGCAGGCTTCAGCGTGTCTCTGTGGCTGGCCATCGGCTCTACTCTCTATCCACCCAGCGCTGAGATCATGGGGGTCCTGCCCAGCCACGGAGGGGACTGTTTACACAGCAACGACTCGCTCTCCAGCAGCCTGGTCACAGACACCTCCTCAATCATACATCTTCATCCAGATGACAATGAGTAAGGCCCATGTCACTTCACTGAAATGTCTAGGGCTCCATTTAGTTTAGTTTGCTTTGGTTTCAGACTGGGGTTGGTGTATTTGTGTGTATTGCTGGGTGGGTGATGTGAATTTCTGTGAATTTTGATGCACAGAATGAATTCCCCCTTCCGAAACTGTCTGAAAGCTGGATGGTGTTTATATGAGATTATGATTACAAAGTAGAAATGAAAGATACATTATATATAAAATTCTAATACATTTTAAGTTTTTAGGGCTGGAAACAAGCAAGGGATTTGAGTTTCTGAGGTGAATGTGATCACATTATATGAGGAGAGATGAAGGACAGAAGTAGTCGATAATCACCCCAGACTAATGAATGCCTGTGACCTGGTTAAAGTGGTAACATATTCATGTTATTCACTTGCTCCTCCACTAGAGGGATCCATAACTTCTACTACATGTCCTACCTCTACTTTGGCGCGATGGCAACCAGCACTGTGGTCCTGGTCGGGCTATTTGTTAGTTGTGTAACAGGTGAGAAAATAACTGAAATGACATCAACTCAATTTGCTTTATCTGTTAAAACCATACTTGAATCCCTTTGATGTACTACAATACTTGCTTGAATTGTTTTTTTAAGTCAGACTTTTCTTTGCTGAATGTGACTAGATTTGCACAATTTCTAAAAATCGACCGTACGTGAACATATGGATTAAAATAATAACCATTGTCTCTGTTCTTTCCAATGACAGGACCTACAAAGAGGAGTACGATAGGACCTGGGTTGTTGTGGTGGGACCTGCATAAGGTCAAACTGGTAAGTAAACATGTTGTAGTCCAGCGTGTTCAAAATATAAGTCATTTCATGTGGGCCTGCTCTCTGTCCGGTCTTGTTGCTCACATAAGGATCTGTTCTTTACGCAGAGAGACTCGAAGAGCCACCACCTTCAGCTGGTCCCTCTGAAAGCGGGGCACTGGGAGGGCTCCAGCCGCGGGGAAACAACCAATGTGGGAATTATAGAATTAATGGAAATGAAGGAAAACAAACACATGAGAGTGTGAAGGGCTGCAACAGCCACGCACGGTTCCTAAAACGACATCAGTCCATGTTTTAAACAAGGCGATTTTCTTATCTTATGACACATAGGGTAAAAGGGAAACCCTACTCTTTTTGTTATTGTTTCAGCAATTGTTTTGTAAAAACTAGTTGCAATTATGGTATGTTATTAAAGGCGACGTAAGCAATGTCGTCATTTTGGCTACCTTCCTGTCAGTTTTTGCAGATAGCACTTCCTGGCAGTTTTCTTTTCTTCAGCTGTTATTTTTTCCACTTGCCATGTTTGGTTGTGTAGGCCGTTCTTGGGAGTGCTGGAATCACTAGCTTCGCCTGTTCCCCCATTGTCAGTCAACACTGAAATCCTGCTGCCTGGTGAACGCACAGAGAGGACCGTCTCTTTGTGTGAGTTCTCTCTCCTGATTGGATAAAGTGGGAACGGGATACCAGAAAATGTTTTCTCTGTGTACTGCAGAGCGGAGGGACTGGGAGACCCGTGTTACTGACCAAACACTCTATATCCGTGATGGCTGTCAGAATATAGAACTACTTAGCACTTATTTTAACAAATCAATATCGCTTACAGTGCCTTTAAGGTATTGTTTATGATGATTATAACTTACTGTTCCGTACTGTTTTGTATTTAAATGTTATTCTTGCTCATCTTTGAGCAGTTGGGTGTAAGTATTTTGTAGATTTGTATATTGCTATTAAAAATGTAAAAATGTATGAGGAGAACTTTGAAAGTAAATTCTTTACCAAGAAATGTATGACGTGAACCTACTTCCTCAAAAGTAATTTTGTCTGGAATGTTCCCATATCTCCACCTGTTAATACTTGTCTGTTTAGCTGCTGAGAGATGGTGGTAGGACCTGAACAAGAGAATTGTTCTCTGTGAAGGGAAACTGGAATAAAGTGTCTAGGATTTAATTCTGTATTCTGTCTGTCAATTCATTACATGACCTGCCGTGTTTCATGGCAGTTTCTATAATTGTGTTTTCAATACCGTATTTGACAAAAATGCCACCAATATAGCATTTGAGGAGTAAAATTCAATTCTAGACAACCCTCTTGTTTGGGTTCCTTAGACCTATATAGACCTATATAAGTCATAAACTCTCAAAACAACTCATAAAAGTCTATATACGCAATTGTTTTAACCTACGATGTAACTGTCAGCAAACAGAAAATGGATTCTATTCATCACACATGTTTGTATTAAATGAAACAACGGGATAGGCAGGCCTATTTATTTGGATCTCAATTTATTACTCTTCTCGTCTCTCCTCACAACGGTAAAAAGAAATTATTTAAACATATCCTATAAGATTGCATCGTCTGAAGACTAAACAGGCATCTCTTTGTTGTTGTGGAACGGTGCTCCGTGCACACCTGCACATCCATGTCGGTGCACACTAGTCCTGCAGAGCTCTCCTGCTGCTCGTCACCATTCTTCTGCGGCCCGGTTCGAGTCCTCCTCCGCCACCGCACAGTCAAGGTGCTGTACACCAGGAAGGGCCAAGTCTCTCTCGTTCAGCTTCTCCAGGAACGAGGAAAGCAGGCGTTTATTTAGGTGGTCCGTCAGTGTCCTTTCCTCTTCGGCTACCTCCTCCTGGGTCACGTTTGAATCAGTTTCTTCCTCCTCCACCTCTGCTCCTTCTTCCCCCGTCTCTGTACCGGGCCCGGGGGCCGCTTGCAGCTCGTCCGACCGGTGGTTGTGGTTGGAGGACACGCCGTTTGACGGGTCTTCCTCCCCTGTCTCCCGTCTCGGCCGCACCTCGGAGTCCGCGGTAGATTCAGTCTCCATTCGTGATGTTAAAGTTGTTTGCAGTGCAGCATTCCTCAGTTCTTTTAGTCGTTTATTGTCCACGTCGCTCCGAGGAGATTCATTTCCACCCGGGTTGTTGTTGAAAGGCTGACTTGCTTGCTCCATAATGTTCTGCGTCATGAGCGTCGACTGCGGAATATCGCCCCCTAGCGGATAAATACTGTCATCAGAACAGCAGACCAATGACTTCACTGTTATCACCCAACTCCTCACGCAATTTTCTTTCTCCACCCTACTAGAAAACAAAACACGTTGTCTGATGAAGAACCAACTGGTAAATAAACAATTTAATGAGATAAAATCACAGAGACAGTTATAAAGACAGATGCTTGTTTTGATGATACCTTTGATGGCTACATTATTTATATCTACATTATTTATATCAAGAATGGACATTTTAAACAACAGATTGGCTTCAGACACCGCCTAATTCCTATATATTTCAATATGTGTCCCTTGCTCCTTAGATGGTGAAAATGAGAAGACCAATGTAACATAATAAGCATGTACATGGATGTATAATACAACAGTAGAGGCCATACATATAGCGACTCCCTAGCAGAGGACTATACTTTAGAAAGGCATAGTGATGGTCATCCAGCAAAAAGAGCGCTAGAACCAAGTTGGGAGAAAGAGAAACGAAATGCCAAAGCGTTTTGGATGGATGTGGGAAAAGGAGGCATTAGAAATGGGGGTGTTAGGGGAAAAATATAGCCCAACGTTTATATCCTGCTATACCATCATGGCTTCTAGCATGTTCTAAGATAGACCTAGAATTAGGCCTACTTGATGCCGCTGAAGGGGGGGAAATAGATAATGCCGTTGTTGACTCGTATATCAAATCCAGATATTATGGAAACAAAGGGTCAGCATTTGTTGTACCAGAATTTAATTTAGAAAATGAAAAATCTATCAGTATATACAGAGATGGTGGCCATATGCCTAGCATTACAGTGGGTAGAGGAAGTTAGACCACTTTGTACTTTGATATGTTCAGATTCATGTGCAGTATTGAAGAGTCTACAGTCGCATAAGTCAACCAGGCAAGATCTGTTAAAATGGAATTTTATAATCACTGTTCGGAATCCAGAGGATGGGAATAGTAGTTAAGTGTATATGGGTTCCAGGGCATTCAGGAGTTTGTGGAAATGAAAAAGCTGATAAATGTGCAAAATATGCAACCAAAGGAGACCAGATTGATGTAAACATAGACGCAGAAGCCAAACGTCCAATGAAGAGAAAGAATAAAAGCAAGTGGGATGAGGGAGTTAAGGGATAACATTTATAGAACATCCAAAAGGAGGTTGGAAAGACAAGGAATCTATGGCATTGTAGGAAGGAGGAAACAGCAATTACAAGGATGAGAATGGGCCATACAATTTCAATAGTACATTATTTGTCCGAACACAGGAGGTGTGATCCTTGTCAGCTGACAGAAACAGTTGAACATATATTGTTGGAATGTTCAAAATATAGACATCAGAGAGCAATATTAACTGAAGCACTGAGAAGTGAAGTGGTACAAATGAGAATATTGAATATAGAATACATATTTGGAAAACCATCAGGGGATGAGTGCTTTAATTAATTTTTTCAGTTTCCAAAGATAACAAAATTGATATATAGAATTTAAATTATAGTTAGTTAGTTAGTTAGTTTGGTTTATTTGTTTTGGTTTGTGGGTTTTGTTTTCTATGAGAAGTAGGATCCCTGATTCATACTCCTGTCAGACGGTGGCGGTAATGCACCGAAAAGTTGTTTATTAACCCTCAGAAAACTAAACTAAAAGAAGAAGAAGGAGCGGAGGACCACACGTCATCACAGTGCGCTGCGCTCTGGAAGAGGAGGTGGCGGACGCCTCTTCGAAACAACGATTTTGTTATCATTTAGGTACGAGCACTTATTCTAATATGTTATGATTTACATACAATACACATTTCCAGAGTAGTGCCTTGATTCATTTCTCGGTGAAATTGTAAAAAAAGAAAGACACGGAAAGCTGTTTTTCATCCTTTTCATATATCAAAATAACGCTTGCGGATGCCAGCTAGAAAATCACAGGCGTTCGTATTATCAGAGATAATATGTGAATATTATTGTTCGTATTATATTGTAGTACTTTTGCTCATGTTTAATGTGTTTTTTATGACCATGTTTTAATTTTTCTTAACCATTGAAATACTTAATCAATGGCTTGTACATCGCGACGTCACATCGCAGTGACCGCCTCCATTTTGGAAGCATAAGAGCATTAGTATTTATGGGTTGTTGGTCACTGCTTAGTGATTGATCGTGAAATTATCATTATGGGGAGACGTTGTTGTGTTTGAAACTGCCACAGCTTTTCTCATTCGAGACGTGGCAAAACGAAGTTTTCATTAGCAGAGATGGGCATTATTTCAATTACATGTATTTGAAGTACATATTTTAATTACTTTTGGGTATTTTGTCATTTGTATTTGATCTAAGTGAGAAAAACTGTAGCTGTAATTTGTATCGAAATACATTTGGCCATAGTATTTTTGTATTTAAAATACTGGTTGTGTGTCACATGACTTGATGCATGTCATGATGAGTTGCTTGATGCATGCTTTTGATGGTGCCTAATTGCCTATCCCTGGTTGCCATGCTGCACAATTTGAGACCTGCATCTACATTCAGGTAATTAGAAATGTATGTGCAAATGCAATCTATTGAAATATTACAACAACAAAAAAAAGATTTCTAGCATTATTTTACTGGGCTTAAGAAAACAAGTGAGGGCATGAAGTAAACTTGAGAGTGCAGTTGCCCACTAGCTAACTGGCATAAACCTGGAGTAATTCTTGCTTTGAATTTTTTACTTAATTGTATTTATTTAGTTATTTTCATTTAACCATTAATTCACAAAGATTACATTTTTTGGGGGGGGAAATGTTAAGAGTTGGCAAGAGTTTAGCATAAAAGCGGATAACAAATCATTAACACACATGAATAGATAACATAACCTGCTGCTGAAACATACAACAGCTCATAGTATGATCAGTATGAGTTCATAGAGATTATAGATTCGGTTTTAATGTTGTATTTATATTTTTATTACTAAAACAATTACTAGAACATTCAATTTATACTTTTATTACAGGTCATAGCAAGTCAAACTTCTGAAGATGATGTACTAAACTCAACACCAAATACTACCTTTGGTGAAATGTCAAACACACCAAAAATATTGAATGGAAATACCATTGTGTCACAATTGCCAATTTTATGGCAAATGTATGTTGTGCACCAAAACAAGTTACAATATCTGGATCTGTGGTAGCTACCTCAAAACGCATTTAAAAAGACGGCACCCAGAGAAATTGGAGGAACAACAGTTGAACAGGACACATTCATTGAATTAGTGCAAGGACTGACCCATGGTGCCAATGTTATGTCCAGAAGATCACTGCGTCAAAGAATTGATGAAGATGTCAATGAAAAAGTAAACTGCTTAAAAGAAAAAAATGAACATAAGATTTATGTGCACCACTGCTGATATCTGGTCAACCAAAAAGACGAGCTACATGAGTGTGCAAGCACACTGGCTAAATCAAGATACTTTGGAGTGTGTATCAGTTGCAATCGCATGCAGACAGTTTCCCAGTCCACAGACTGATCCATACTGAGTACGGCCTCACAAATCACACCATAGTTGCTACTGTAACTGATAATGCTGCCAACTTCACAGAGGCATTTGAAGAATACAACATTTCTGTTGTTAACCAAGACCCAGATGAGGTAGACGATGACACTGGCCTTTCCTTCATTCATTTTGAGCCTGACAATGAAGATGTGACACAGGGGGCCATCATTCTGCCATATCGTCTTTGCTGTGTTACCCACACATTGAGTTTGGTCTCGATGCCAAAAAAGCGATGAAAAATAATCTGTCCCTCAACAGGCTAAATCATGCCTCAATGGCCACATTTCCAGCTTTGTGGACTGCTTGACTCAGTTCATGAGTCAAGCAGAGCATGAGTCATGAGCCCTGAGAGTGAAACTGATGACTTCTCCTCAGCTTCCTCCTTTCAAAGAAGTGGTGCTCGATTTCCTTGAAGAGTACTGCAGTACTGACACCCATTGTCATAGCCATCGATCGCCTGCAAGGTCAGTCGCAATGCTATTATGGCAAGCTCACACTGCCTACACTTTTCACTATACAGTCTGAACTGCAGCAGCTGGAGGCATCAAACCTCAGGTACTGCTCCCAACTTTTGCAAGCCACCATAGAGGGCTTTAAACAGAGATTTCAAAGCTACTTGCAGATGCCAATGAGGCCATCTTGGCTACGACCACACATCCATTTTTCAAAATGAGGTGGTTACCAGCAAGATTGATCTGTGAGAAGAAGAGGATTCATCAACTAATTTGGCACTCTGTGGAAGAACTTGGCCTTGTGTCAGAAAGTGAAATCTCGTCAACCACCAACAATAACAATGAAGAGGACTTTGTCTTTACTAATCACAGTAAGGATTCATATTATTTTTCATACCTGTTGATATAAATATATATTGAATAATTGACTCTACAGAATGTTTTCCTGACAATTAAAGCAGTGTTATGATATTAAACAGCATATTCTCCCAATGTTTGCTAGCACTTATCTCTAGTACCAGTGGCAGGAGGTGAAGACTGCTAGCCAGCTGGGAGGGCATCTACCAAGCTAGAGCAAGGCAGAGATGGAAACCCTTCATTATCTGGAAGACCCCCAAGACCCCTGGTCTCACTGGATATATTCTCATATCCTCTCCTGAAGCTACTGTTTGTGAGATTTAACACTGCCCTACCGTCCTCAGCACCAGTTGAGCATCTTGTCTCATGTGCAGGAATGGTGTACCACCCTCACCGAAGACTCAGTCTCACTGCTGAAATGCTTGAAAAGCTAGTTGTGCGCAAAAGCAACTGACATGTTCATTTTAAATATGAAAACGGAAAAGGTTAAATTTTTGTTATGGATAATAGATCATAGTTTTGTTAATGCTATACACTTGCTTGATTCCCTCAGTTACAAAGCCCTACTGCCATTGAAAAATGAGTTGTGCCCCAAGGCAACTAAATGGCAAGGAAGTTACTGAATTAATTGTAATGTTCATTTGAATAAAATAGGGAATAGGTCAAATGTTTCATGGATAATGTGCATGATTTTTGTTCATGCAACAGACTTGTTTTGTTGACTTGTTATAATTCCCTCAGTGACTGAGGGGTGGTTGATGGCATGTTACCGTATGTATTTTTGTATTTTGAAATACAAATGACATGTATTTTAATTAAATACATTTGGTCACAAGTAATTTGTAGTTTATTTTTATACGTTTAATGGGCATGTATTTGTATTTTGTATCTAGATACATTTCAATGTATTTTGCCCATCTCTGTTCATTAGCTTAGGTTACGGTATATGTATGTTGATTTAGGATTTTACAGTACGACAACTCTCTTGAGTCCTCTCAAGGCGTATGGAGTATCGGCAACAAAAAATCCCATGATGCATTCTGATGTACAAGCCCACCACCTGTCAGAGCTTACCACCTATTCACAACCAATTCATGTCAATAGTTCCTAATCGCATTATTATTATTATTATTGTTATTATTATTATTATTATTATTATTATTCTTCAAGAAGATTCTAGATATACGACTTCATCCGTATCGGTGAACTGATCTCCTTAAGATGGCAAAAAACTAAAACAAAATGCAATGGATGCAAATGTCAAAGTTCAGTGGAAAATAAACAACTTTGTGTCATCATATTTGGCATTAGGTGAACTAGGGATGCCTAAGAAGTTCCAGGGTGAGAACTCCAAGGCTGTCACGGCCAAAGCCCAAAAGGCTGAGGCCAAAGCCCTGGCGGACGCCCGCAAGAAGCAGGAACAAGAGGATGCTTTGTGGACGGAAAATGACAAACATGTCCTGAAAAAGGAACAGCGGAAGGTAAGCCCCCCCACAACCACCCCTAATGAGAATATTTACCTTTTAATTCTAGACTGTGGCAACTGTTTGGGTACAGTTAATATTTCACACATTTTTTTAATCATCTAAGCCACATATATGAAGACGGGAGCATGGCCCAAGTCTTGGAGAAATACGAGAAAGTTTGAGAAAAACCTCCAGAGAAACTATACATTTTGCTGAAATGTTGGTTACATTTCTATTGTACTCAGACACAGGCAAAGTGAACACCTGCCAACAGCCAATGGCGGATAGGTTTGACCATTTGGCGGGTAAAAGAATTCGGGGTTACATATTAAAACTTGGCTGGTAGTTTTCTACTCTGTCAGGTAAAAAGACAAAATTCTATGTTAATTTTGGACCCTGGACACAGATAAAGGACTACAGGTGTCCATAGTCGGGGGAGGGTAAGTCGCTTTGGATAAAAGCGTCTGCTAAATGCCCTAAATGTAAATGTAAATGTAGGGTAGTAAGCTATCACTATGTCCTAACATGTCAGACAGCTTCAGCTATACTATAGCTCAATGGGTTGCCCCCATTATCTGTTCCCAGGATGACAAGGAGAAGAGAAGGGTGGCGGCCATGGACAGGAAGAAGGAGAACCAGCGCCTCCTGAGCGAGGAGAGTTCCACACTGAAGGGCCGGGCCAACAAGGAGGCGGCGGCAGCAGCAGCAGCCGCCGGGGGCAAGGTGACCCGCGCCCAGATAGAGGAGACCCTGCGGACCGAGGAGCAGCAACAGGGTCCGCAGGTTAAGCCGGTTAAGCAGGGTAAGCGGCCCAAACCCAAAGGTAGACCTCAGCCTGTCTGAAGAGTGCTTGAGAGCTAGCCCATCATCCAGTACTGCTTACTATTTTAAGTAGTAGGTGGTGTTATTGTGGCATACAGTGAACACAGAGACGGGTCATAAAGGAGCAGGTAGACCAGTGTTTCCCAACTTTGGGGTCAGGACCCCACATGCGTTTGCCTGATATGCATATGGGGTCATGGGAGATTCTTGACTTATAGGATATAGGTATACTGACTTATAATGACTATAGGTATTCAATGGGGTATTTTGATTATACAATTATAACAGATTTGTAGCCACAAGCCACTGCTACAGAACTAGGGCTGTGAAGTGGACCAGTTGAATCATCGCTCAGTCTTGTTTTGAATGCAGCTGATCGGCATGCAACACAAGGATGCAAATCAACACAACTTCATGTCAAGAACTGTTGATTCTTATTGACTCTTGATCTTGTGAAACAGTTAAAGTTTGAAAGCTATTGGATATTCACGGTCCGTAATAAAGAGATCTTAAGCGGGGGAACTAATGGGACAATCCGCGCTGGGTCTAGTGGTGTTAGATTAAAACTGAAAAGCCGTAGCAGTGGTGTTAAAGCGGGGGGGGGGGGAAAGAGAGCTGATCCCCAGTCAGGTTCCAGCTGTTCACACCGCTAGACCCACGGTGACTTGGAGCGCTGAGTGTGCCTTTCACTTCCGGCTTTAGATGACTTTATTACGGAGCGTGAATTGCAGAGTGTAGGGTAGCTTATGATTAAGACATGGGACACAATCTATCCATCGCTGGTTTTAAATATTACAGGTAAATTTTCTTTGTATAGCCCTTAATCACAGTTACAGTCCCAAAGGGGCTTTACAGGCCATGCATTTATGACACCCCCCCTAACCCTAGACCTCCAAAGGGCAAGAAAAAAATCCCTTAGTTAACAAGGAAGAGATCTTGAGAAGGAACGCAGAGCGGGGGACCCCTCCTTCCAGGGACCGTTAGGAGTGCAATGGGTTCCATAATTGACAGACATGGTAGTATTTACCAGCTCTTTTAACAAGAGCTTCAATATGATCACTTTTTTACAATCATATGCATATATCACAATGCATATTAAAAACTGGATCAAAGCATCTTCTAAGCTACTAAATTCTGAATAATTATTAATGAATGCATGAAATAATGAAATTATTGAATGCATTTTCCTCACAGAAAAGAGCCACCTTGAGACTCCACTGGAGGAGAACGTGAACAGGATGGATCCCGAGGAGGGCAGTGTCGAGGCCCGGACGATAGAAGATGCTATCTCCATACTCAGGTGTGTGCTCATAGGTCAAAGGTCTTTGGCTTGTTGTCATTGCATGTTTCAGGTTCTGTTCGTATAGGGATGCACCCTGACACCCAGGAGTAATCTACTGAGACTATCCTAGCCTAGTTTAGTTTGGGATTTAACAATAAATTCAACAGATGTTGACTGATAAAAGAAAATGTCTATGTTCGTCCACCAAAGCAAATTTTGAACTTAACCTCTACCATTAAAGGTGCAAGGTGTAAGATTTGGCCAACTGTCGAATTAGTCCTCCTCTGTCCACCCCTATTGTAAAAAAAACACCACAGAATTGAAACATGGAAGTGATAATTGTAGTTAGTTTTTGAATGTTTAAACTAATAATCTTAACATGTTGCACCTTTAAAATGGGTAGTTTGTCCTAAAGATGGGATTTGAGTTTGGCCAAATGCTGGCCTCAAATTGTATTAACGGCTCAAGGCTTCTACCTATCCTCCTCTGTTCTCCTCTCCCTGTTCTCTATTACCTGTTTTCTTCTACTTACTCTTACTCTTCTTACTCTTCTCATCTGTCCTCCTCACCTGTCCTCCTTCACCTGTCCTCCCCGGGCAGCACGGGACCAGAGGAGGTGGACCGCCATCCGGAACGGAGGATGAAGGCGGCCTTCGCCGCGTACGAGGAAGTCCACATACCTCGCCTCAAAGTGGAAAACCCCAACATGAGATTGTCGCAGCTCAAGCACATGTTGAAGAAGGAGTGGACCAAGTCGCCGGAGAACCCCATGAACCAGCGCTTGGCAGCCAACTCAAAGTGATACGCCTCCCGGCACTTACTTTACACTCCCTCTAACCTCGTTCAAGCCCGACAATGCCAAAACTCTCACTATTTTGGAAAACACACATGGCTGAAAAGAATGTTACTTCAGGTTAATAACGAGAGTCGTCGATGAAAACCGTTACTGCTGCCGCGCACTCAGAATCAGTCCGATGCCCAAGACTCTAAAAGAATGCTTTTAATTCCACGCAGCTTTAGCGAGCTAGCTAACATTGGCTTTGTTTTTTCTACTCATCATGGCCCTTAATGACGTTTTCAGTTTTTACGCACCCCTCTTCCTGATGAGGACTCTCTGCATCTTATGAGTTTGATTATGTTGGACTCAACGGAAGTTGAGGTGTTAAGCCTTGTTTTGAGATGTTTTGAGATGAAAGTAATTTATTGAAGGGTGCTACTCCATGACAATATCACCAATCTCATTTAACAAATACATTATTTTTTTTTTTGCTTGCGCGACTGTCGTCGGCCCTGTCTGAGCAGGGCTGGACAGTAACAACAATGTGAATAAAGTCGGGCATTGATTCACAGCAACGCTTTTCCAGGATGTTCTTTCTATAGCAATCATGTACATTTGGATGTGTATTGGGGTACACATGGTCTTACTGTTCAGGAATGGTATTCCTGATCAGTAACGTTATCCAACAAGCACACTTTACGGTCAAAACATCACTCTTGTACCAGGCCCATGTAGTTCACAAACATGAAAGACATCAAATATGGATAAACAGTTAGATACACTTTATTGATCGCCGCATGAAAATGTAGCTATAACAAATCAATAAAACGACCATAAAACGTAGCCATCCCACCGTGCATACATGGAGATGGTTGCCCATGTAGCAGTGGTATGTGAATGAGCCTGGTAATAATTAGTTTGGTCTCACGGTGGATCACAAAGGCTTTTGACTGCACAGCAAGATCCACTGGCCAAGCCTGTTCAGTCTGCTGAGGCTGCAAGTCTGTGGGAGCTGGTGCTGGTGTCCGATGGGGAGCATGGATGTAGATAGAGAAAGATAAACCAGACACATACTGGATAAAATACTGCACATTCACTGCTAATAACCGTTATTTATTTGAGGGGGAGTTGTTGAAGTTAAAACAAGGGTTTGTCAACTATCAAAAAAAAGTTTCATTAAAAGGCGTTAAAATGTGTTTGTTTTCCCCCAATCATGAATGTTTTTATAAGTAATGCTTTACTTAAATGAGTTGGCCGTCTTTTATGTGAAACAAAACCAAAAAAACAAACCAAAGTATTGATGTAATTTAATTATGCAGTCTACTCTCTAGTGCACATTAAAAGCCTTTTAGTGATACTTAAAAAAAAACAAGTAATGCTGGTGTGATATTATGGGATGTTAGTATGGTGTGTATTGGTCTGGTACCAAGCCAAAAATGACTTGGCATCAGGGAAAGTCAATCCCGAGAGTCGTCATCATGCATATCTAGTTTATATCTATCCACGTCTATTTGGTATATTATTGTTGTTTGTTAGTGGTGGTGGTGGTGCGCTCCATGTTCTGTTTGATCCACAATGGCCCCTCTGAGCAGACATCAGAAACACCGACAGTTCAATCGTTTACATCTAACCTCTCCCCTTCACGTTTCTTCAATGCCTATCAAACGTCTCTTTTAACCGCTTTGATGTGCGACGTCTTCACACTCCCCTTTCATACACGCACAAAACCAAAACAGTTGAAAGCCGCTGACGTCAGAGAGAGAGACGTCGAGAGAGAACCCTCCCAACTGTCATTGTTGAATTTACGTGGCGTTTAAATAAAACAAATACCATGTAATAAATCAAATAAATCTTTTCCGAGAGCTCGGACAGTGACAGCAGCCGGGAGACCCCTTTGAAGACCCTCACATTCGTCAAATCCATTGAAGCCATTGGCGCCCGACACAAGCGAGACACTTTTGTCCGGCCGCCTCCTTGTGGCGGAGCAGATAAGAGGCTTCTGTGAAGGCCGTGCGATGAATGAGAAGTTCCCCTGACCTCCTGTTTATTTACCACCCTGCTTTGAAAGGACCCGTCCTCCTCCTCCTCCACCTCCACCCCAAAGCAATCTCACCAATCGGATCCACTTCCTCTCTCTCTTAACCTGTTGTCTCTCTCTCTCTCTCTCTCTCTCTCTCTCTCTCTCTCTCTCTCTCTCATCCTCCCACCCCATTTGCATGACGGCCTTTCACAAGTCCTCTGCTCTCGCCCCTTCCTCCCCTCACAGTGAATCTCTAATCACTACTTTCAAAGGAGAAGGTCTGCGCTGCTCCTGTGTCAAGTGTCAGGATCTGCTAGGAGGGGCCAGTAAAGGGCCACATAACAGACCATCTTAACACACTTCTCCCACCTGCCATAACAACCACATCCCCCCCACCGGGCCCCTGCAGACCATCGCATGGTTCCCTGCGCAGCGAGAAGGTAAGGACAACCCGGTTCGTTATCAGGAACTGTGTGTTGCTTTGTGTGCCGTGCGTTTGTTCAGAATGGAAGGAAGAGAAGGGAAATGGTGTTGTATAGCTGCTAATGTTGTGCCTATTTTCATCCGGATTGTTATTTGAGAATGAATAAAATAAGATATTTCTTTTATTAATCCCAGATGGGAAATTACTAGATTTAAATGTATTAAATTCTATTAAAGTAAATTACATTTATCTTTTTTGAATGCTTTCTCAAGTAGTAGTAACCTTAACGGTGAGGTAGACAATATAACAGCTTGCTTTAAACAATAGGATATTTCCAGTAAACATTTATTTACATAAATATTTTATTTATGTAAAAAGAATCTTTTACCAAATATATAAAATAGAAAATGTAATGGAGAAAATGTTTTTACTCTCCAGAATGTCCGTGTTGTGTTGGTGAGCCTTTCTGATTTCCATACTGAGTGGAAGAACATCTGCTGCTGTCAGAGCCCTGTGCTGTTCACGAACAGCTGAACCAACAGCCTTAAGATAACATCATATCTCATAGATTATGAAGCAAATATGCAGTGCATAAGTGGATGTGTGCCATTTGACGGCATTGTCAGACATTACGCCATGGTGGCCTCGTTTACCATGAAATAGGATCGAGATATAATGCAAGGCATACAAAAGCCACTGGTTTTGGTATATATTAAATGCACTTATTTTTTGCATGTACGTAAAAAAGTATTTAATTCAGTCATTCATTCAAAATTGGATGTGCTGTAATCCATATTTATTTGTGTTCTCGGACAATGGCCTCCGTCACCTAAAGTCCACAGCTCCCAGCAGTGAGCTATGAGGCTGATTCTAGTCAAGCCCACTAACGCCACCCAGCGCCTGGACTCCACCGGCGAGCTCTTCCAGGACGGGGGTCACGATCGTTGCCATCCCAACCCTGACCTGCCCCCCGCCACCGGGAGAGACCCCGACATCCTGCACTACCGCCTCTCCCGGGCCTCGCCTGCACCCGACCACCACCAGAGTCCCTCCTCCACGACCCAGGGCAGACCGCCCGCCGGGGAGACTCCCTCCAGGTTACAACCACTGAAGATCCACAGCAGAACCTTACCGCAGCTGGACGAGCGTGCGTGGTTTCCGTTCTGCAGCCATGTCTGTAGTGGTGGTGGTGGTGGCGGTGGGATCGATCCAACCACTGCTGAAAAGCAAGCAGCCGGTATGGGTATCTCACATCCCGACCATGGAGGAGGAGGTTGTGGATGTCCGTCACGTGACGAGCCACACTGCAAACACGAGGAAGTGGGGGGGGTTCAGCTGTGGCCGAGACAAGACGCTCTCTCTGGCGTCGGCGATGTACCCCAGAAGAGACACCTCTCGCTGTCGGCTCACAACAACCAGCCCTTCTTCAAGACCTCCCTGATCTCCACGTGCCAGGTGTTCCCTCAGCAAACCATCCCGGAGGACCCTTTGGTATCTGCCACCTTCTGCTCACAGGACGGCTTCACAGGTACCCAGTGCAACGGAGAGGACTGCGGGAGAGACCTGCACCACCATCAACAACAACAAGCTTCCAACCATTTTAAACGCAAAGATGGCTGCCTACCGGCCTCGACCAACCTGTTCAACATCCCACTGAATTCCCTCGAGTGTGGCGAGAAAAACCAGCTGTTGCCTCTGTCAAAACTTCAGGACGGAGCTCGACCCTCGACGGAGACCGAATGTCGGTTGAAAGATCTCTCCGGAACAGAAACCTGTGCTTCGCTCATGTTGAACCCCTCCACCCGGCTCAACTTCTCGGACTCCCCTTTCACCAGTAGTCCCTGGTTGAAAAGTTCAGTTCCAGTTCCTGACAAAAGTGCAAATTCCCTTGCATTCAGCCATCGTGGTTCTCTTGAAAACCAACACCATGTGGACAAAAGGCTCTATCATGCGGAAAATCAGGTACCTGGTTTTACTTTGAAGAGCTTGAAGTGGCCCTAAAACCTCATTCTCTTTTTTCTTTTGTACTTATTCTCCTCATGTGTGTGTTGTCCTACAGTAAGTCAGCTGTAGTTTGCATACGATAAAGCGGAACATTAGAAATCCTTGTTTCGTACGTCCCACAATTACAATTATCAACCATCTCTAGTACACAATGTCATGAATGCTGATCTACTCGTGATTTAGCCGACACTTTTGTCCAAAGCAACTTAAAGTAAATTACAGTGATTTATTTTAGATACAGGGCATTAATGAACACGTAGCTGTTTGGGTATCTTGCTCAAGGATGCTTGGTAGACATGGTGGACATTGGGGATGGAACCAACAAGGTGCGCTCAACAAGAAACACCCTAACCACAACTACCCTGCCCCCTGTGTTGATATGTTTATAGTCCGCGTATGTGCGGTTGTCCCTGCGCTACACTAACTCACTTCACCTCTATCATCCAGAACAACGACGAATCCCAGCTCAGTCCAACCGGTTCCAGAGTCTCCCTGCTTAAGAGGGCCGTGTCTCCGCCCTGCGATGCAGCCGTCGACAACCCGGGACTCACCCCCAACGGGAGCGCGCCGAGGCGACAACCGGCTTCCGGCCGCCAGAGTGTGCTCAACCCCTCTCCCGTTCGGGACCTGGACCCAGCCTCCCAGCGGTCCTCCCAGCTCCTCCACCAGGCCATCCTGGAGGACGGCAAGGCCACCAGAGAGGACCCCGGCAAGGCAGAGAGTGACCACCTGATCCGGGAGGAAGGGGCCGGCAGCGGGGCACCGTCACCTCCACCGCCCAAGAAGAACAGGGACATCAGCCACCGGCTGGGCCAGCGCCGGGCGCTGTTCGGCAAGAGGAAGCAGCTCAGCGACTATGCCCTGGTCAGCGGGATGTTTGGCATCGTTGTCATGGTAATAGAGACGGAGCTGTCCAGGGGGTTTTACACCAAGGTGAGTAATGCATTATTAGAACGAGCTCATTTATAAATGAAGATACATGTAGAATATATTCAGTAGTATGTACAGCTGTCTTCTGTTTTTATTATAATGTTGGTATTTGCTAAATTACAGTAAGTACCAATAACATTCAATTTAATGTCATTTCATTTCATATTTATATTATATCACATCATAGAGTGCGTAATAATGTCACATGAAAGTCGGATGCATACAGATAAAAATACATGGTGTGGTGTACCCTTTAATCTTTAATGTGCTTAGTACAATTGACACAACACAGTAACATATTTACTCATTGTTTTAACATCTGTGAATGACAGACACTGTCTTCTCCCTGTTCCCCAGGAGTCTGTGTATTCATTTGTCCTGAAAGGTCTGATCAGCGTCTCTACTGTTGTGCTCCTCGGCCTCATCGTGATGTACCACGCCAGGGAGGTCCAGGTATGAGTAGATATTGGCTATTACAGAGTCTTGAAAGTTTGGCAAATGCTTAATTTTAACTGGTATGTTTTCAAGGTTAGGAATGTACTTGAATTTGAATATGCTCCTTGAGAAATGCTTGATTATCTGGTGTTTCATCTACACAGTCATGTAAACCAAAACATCTTTTAATATTTTAAATGAAACGATCCCGTCGTCATATTTGACCGGAGCTAGATTGACTGACATGGGCGCCGAAATGAAAAGGGGGGTTGTCTTTCCGTTCCGCTCCGTGTCATGAGGGCGACCATCTGCTTGAAGCTAGCTAACTATTGTACCTGCTCATCAGCTACTAGAGAACAGGTGGATTTTGTCATCGCTTGAGCAACATCTATTTTCTAATTTCACCATAGAATGTAGTCACTATCTTAATCAAAATATGCTATATGAATGAACTAAGTGTGGAAAGACTCTGAGAGGTGGGACATCATCTCAAATGATCTGGCAGAGTTCAGGAGGAATGTGGGGGGTCATTGTTTGAAGAGAAGTGAGTGTCTCCAGGGCAGAGAGAGGGGGGTAAAAGGGTTTGGTTCTGGTCAGTTTTATGACCTATAGAGGCCAGCTGGGGACGTCACCCCCCCTCACAGGAATGAGGGGCAGATGGGTGGCTCCGGCTCATCTGTGTCTCCGGGGGGCGCAGAAAGAGGGGGGGTAAAGGGGTCTGACTCTAGTTGAGCTTATGGAGGTCAGCTAAGGCCATCACTCTATCACAGGAATGTGGGGGCATTGATTGTAAGACAGCAAAAAGAGTGCTCCTGTCTGAGAGTTGGGAACAATCATTTGTGTGTAACATATTAAAGGGGGTATAGATGTGTAAGATCAGGATTGGCTAGACTCCAGAGGGGGGAGCCCAGAAGAAAAGTATAAAGAGAGTAAGCAAGTTATAATAAAATACTTTGTACTTTGCCACTTGGACTCCTCGACTTCTCCTACTCCAAAGATGTTTGTTACATGTTTGAATGTTGTTTTATCCACAACATCATGCCACGCTGAGGGACGTTCACGACTAGTCGATTAGTCGACTGGTCGTTGCCGACCTTGGCAGTGGGCAACCCTAGTTTTTTTTCTGACGATATTGCAGAAGCCTATTGATAGAAATATACATATAACAATGCTTTTGAATGCTTTACCATGCTTTTAATAGTTTTTAATACTTTTAATAGTGCTTTTAGCAAGGTGTAGTTTCCCAAAACATCTAATCATTCATTTAATCATTTAATTTTAATGTGGTTCACAATTCTCAACAGCGCTTTTCACCCCAGTCAGTAACTGTCATGTCGCTGCCGTTCGTGATCAGTTGGTCGTTTCATGACTTAATTTAAATAGGCCTACCTTTTAATTAGCCAGGCTGTTGTTTTAATGACAGCTGGCTGGCTAACGAAAATATAAACAATGGCTTCGGAGAGAAGCCACCGAAAAGAAGGCATACTGCACAACCTCCACAACATACAATCCAAGTTAATATAACAGCTGGTAAAATAAACAAAGTGACAATATACATTGATTGCTGTGGGTATAAAGGAAAACTGTAAACTTTTTTTTTTTGCAATTGCATTTATAGTAACAATTTAGATGTGACCATAAAGGCTTTGAGTCTGAATTGTGCTTGAATTTGACTAAATACAAAGCTGCACGAACCCCACTATTAGCTAACTATAAGTTATTGGTCTCCAACCCAGTAACGCGTCAAAGTGTGTAGGGGACACGTTACTGGCTTGTAGCATCAGTGCTGTGGAACCATTTACCCTCATAATTTGTATCTTGAAACTCTTACTATTGATATAGGATTTTCTATAATCCTATAGAGTTTCTATATACCCAAATTAGGCAGGGTATTCTAGTGGTTAGGGTGTTCTGGGGTCGAACTCCAATATCTGCAGTCTACCTGGAGGCATCCCTGAGCAAGATGCCCTAACCCACTACCTGCTCATTAATGAATGAAAAGGAATAAAATAATGAACTGTAAATCCCTTTGGATGAACTCGTCGGCTAAATGACTAAATAGAAATAGTAAAATAGTAATTAAGGAACACCAACAAGTTACATTCAACACATTTCATATGTTCTCTACTAACCTTCCTTTCGGCTGGGTTTCAGCTCTTCATGGTGGACAATGGTGCGGACGACTGGCGCATCGCCATGACCTGCGAGCGGATCCTCTTCGTGGCGCTGGAGCTCCTGGTGTGTGCCGTGCACCCCGTCCCGGGGCGCTACGTCTTCACCTGGACGGTCCGTCTGGCTTTCAGCCACGCGCCCTCGGTGGCGGACGCCGACCTGGACATCGTCCTCTCCGTGCCCATGTTTCTGCGCCTCTACCTGATTGGCCGAGTGACGCTGCTGCACAGCAAGTTCCGAGTTTATCTGTCGTACAATAACAAATGAATAAAATAAACAATATAAGATATAGATAAAGAGATATGATAAAAGATAATAAGTAGTGAAATAAAAGAATAAAATAAGAGACAAACTGCTGGTATCAAAATGACAATAGTGCGAATTGCTGGATTAACCCAATTTTCCCATCTGGAATCAAGTATTATCTTATCTTATGTTATTATATACAACGGAGGAAGTGACACATGGTAATATGAAAAGTTATATATTTTCTGTATATTTTGTGTAATTTTTTGTAATTATTCATTTTTTATTCTATTAGTGTCGTGTGCTTTCTGCTGTGACACCCACATTTCCCGTCTGGGATTAATAAAGTGCATCTTGTATATCTTATCTTGTCTCATGTGTGTGTGTGTACAGGCAGGCTGTTCACGGACGCGTCGTCACACAGTATCGGTGCGCTCAACAAGATCAGCTTCGACACGCGCTTCGTGATGAAGACTCTGATGACCATGTGTCCCGGCACCGTGCTGCTGGTCTTCAGCGTGTCCTGCTGGGTCATCGCTGCCTGGACGGTACGCGTGTGTGAGAGGTACTGACTCTAAAAATATACTTGCATACAATACAATACAATACAAGACATACAATATTGATTTCTTTATTCATGTTTTTATTTGCACACTTGTGTGTGTGAGTACCTACCTACCCACTCTCAAAACGTATAAAACCAACTTACACTCACAATGCAATATTTATTTATGCATGTATTCACATGTGTGTGAAAGGTACTTGGACTCTCACACACACATGCGAATACATACATAAATAAATATTGCATTGTGAGTGTAAGTTGGTAAGTTACACACACATACGGTGTGTTAATAACTTTTAAAAAGGACACTTCCTATTTACATATCATAGAGTATATTTATTATATAACACTACATTACATTTACATTCTACTCGCTCTGTTCTTGTTACTTTTAGTTACTTATTTGATAAATTGTCTCACTCATCTTCCATTCATTTTTGCTCCCTTTAATAGCATGTATTATGTTTTGTTTGTTGTTTTTTTATATATATAACTATAAATGTATTCATTTTCGAAATCATTCATTTTGATCAAACAACAATGAAATCACTGAATCACTGTATACAACACACACAGCTGATAAGAAACATGTAACCTTTTGTCCTATCCTCACTGCCCCAACTCAAGCTATTCTCTTCCAGGTACCACGACGCTCAGCAGGTGACCAGCACCTTCCTGGGGGCCATGTGGCTCATCTCCATCACCTTCCTGTCCATCGGATACGGGGACATGGTCCCTCACACCTACTGTGGGAAGGGGGTGTGTCTGCTAACCGGCATCATGGTGAGACCTCCACTCACACTAACTGCTGCTGCTGTTGTTTCTCACTGTGTTGATCACCTAGTTGGTTAACGTTTAGCTGATGTTTGTAGTCATCACCATCAGTTTTTTTTTCATAGGACTATGCATTCTCTTTTTTTTTGTACCTGCTCTGAGTTGTGGAATATATGTTGAATATACACAATACACTTGCACATACAGGATTTTATTAATGTGATATTTTTGGTACTTTCGTAATTCCAAAAATTACAGTGTCAGCCTTTTACAGGATAACATTATGTCACTGTTGAATTCCATTTCATTCATTTTAATATTATATGTACATTCGATTTTCAAGTCATTTAGCAGACACAAGTTTGTGTCTTGGTATCTGGTCTTCAGGGCGCGGGTTGCACAGCGCTGGTGGTTGCCGTGGTAGCGAGGAAGTCAGAGCTGACCAGAGCAGAGAAGCACGTCCACAACTTCATGATGGACACCCAGCTGTATAAAAAGGTCAGTTCACTCCCCAAGCTGCATGTATGATGGATCATTTATTCATCATTTATGAATAATTAATCTTCCAAAGTGTATGTGGTGTAAATTACGAAATGTAATTGTGATATGTATATGTATGTGTATGTGGATTAAAATAAAATGAATTAAAATAATATTCATTAAAATCCTCTTTTTTTTGTTTTGTTTAATACCTAAAGGCTGTATTCCAAATATTAATCATAATAAATATAAAATGCAATACTTTGCAGGTGAAAAACACAGCAGCCAACGTTCTGAGGGAGACGTGGCTCATCTACAAGCACACCAAACTGGTGAAGAAGATTGATCACGCCACAGTACGCAACCACCAGAGGAAATTTCTCCAGGCCATCCACCAGTAGGTGCTCAAGAGTCAAAACCCTGTATCAACCGTCATATCAGTTATAACTTAGAATTGATCGAATTTTAACTGATAGAACTTGTAACTGATCGAATGTATAACTGACCAAAGCATTATTGAATACTTAATTCGTATTTTTCAATAACGGGACACCTCTGCCTTTTAACAGTTTCAAATCAATGTGCTGTAAATCCAAGTCAAATAGAACATCGACCAGATGTTTCCTTGACAATATGCTCAAAGTGCCGTGGAAAAATATCTTAATTTCAGCGGATTAAAGTTGATTAAAAAACAATAACGTTATAGATGAAAGTTAGCTAAACTTAGCTAACTAATATCCAATCATTGTTGGTAACTGTGATATAAGCAGAATAAACCACTCGGCAGATTAAAACACTTCGGCGGTGGTAAGCATCCTCGCCTCGGCCGCATCACCACCACCGTTGTACATTATTTTCCAATAACGGGACACCCTGTCGTGGTTTGTTTTGTGTTGTGGTCAAGTTCTTCAATGTACACTGGTTGTACTTGTCAAGTAAAGGGACATTCAATCTGATTGATTTATTTATGAATTCATTCAGATTACGAAGAGTCAAAATGGAGCAGAGGAAACTAACTGACCAGGCAAACACAGTTGTTGACATCGCAAAGGTTTGTGTGTGTTCTTTTGAGAATTTTACATTTTTTTGTAACATAAGAGCTGTTTAAGCTGTGATCCAACATGATGTCTCTAACGCTGGTCATGATTCAAGTCTGCTGTTACAGGCTGTTGGATGACAAAATAATGTATACAACTTTGATATATGAAATTATGTACGACAAAATGGTGTGAGCATGATGTACGACCTGGTGTCTCCTTTGGTCTGTCCTCTCTCTAGGGCCAGACCCTCATGTCTCTTCTGTGTCTCTGTTCTCTCTAGGGCGAGACCCTCATGTCTCTCCTCTTGTCTGTCCTCTATCTAGGGCCAGACCCTCATGTCTCTCCTGTGTCTCTGTTCTCTCTAGGGCTAGACCCCCATGTCTCTCCTTGGTCTGTCCTCTCTCTAGGGCCAGACCCCCATTTCTCTCCTGGTCTCTCCTCTCTCTAGGGCCAGACCCTCATGTCTCTCCTCTCTCTAGGGCCAGACCCTCATGTCTCTCCTGGTGTCTTCTCTCTCTAAGGCCAGACCCTCATGTCTCTCCTGGTGTCTCCTCTCTAGACCCAGAACATGATGTACGACCTGGTCTCGGAGCTCCAGCGGCGCAGCGAGGACCTGGACCGGAGGATCGCAGTGCTGGAGGAGAAACTGGACTCAGTCCTGCTGGGGGTGCAGTCCCTTCCCCTGGTGCTGTCCCAGGCCATTGCTAAGCAACAAAAGGACTTCCTGGACAACCTGTCCTACCAAGTCCACTTCCTCACTTCCTCCCTGGCTATGGCTGAGGATGGTGGTGATGGTGGTGGTGGTGGTGGGGGGCCTCCCAGGCAGCTGTGCCCAGCCTCCACTGCACCCGAGGACTCATATCGCTGTTGAGGCCTGGGTGTACTCTGGCCAGGGTATACCCCAAATTTCAGTTAATGTACCATCTTATCTTAAAAGTCAAACTTTTGTTCCAAATGGCACCATGGCAAAGCAAAAACTGCAAACTATAACTGAATGAATAGTTTGAAGTTATATTTCTGTTCTATGGTTCTGAACATTACAATGTGTAAAACTCTCAACTGAACTTAGTAGTAGTTGAAGAGTTTATATTTTAGGCTAGTGTAACACACCACTGTATCCACCACTGACTCTTTTAGCTAGATTATTTTTAAACTGAAACGCAGCAGCATTTTCTAAGGTTTGTAAAGTCTCCTTTTTGTCATCTGAAAGTGTTGTTGTGAATAGATGTGTTCAATCATAGACCTATAATTGACCCCCTGTGTAGTTTTATTACTTCATAAATATTGCTTTTTATTTAATGTAAATATAAAAATGTAATTATGAAATAGTTTAAAGAAACCTTTTCATGAGTGTATGCATTGATAAGCTATTAAAAATGAAGGTTCATTGAAATTCTACACTTTGTAATTACTCGTTTTTAGTCCCATACTCCCGGAGGCCCATCAAATGTGAATTTAGACATAAATACATAACATAATAGCATAACACACATAGCCTGTCAGGCGAAGTTCATCACCTAAAGCAAAAAGCAATAAATTCCAAAGCACCCATTCATTCATTCATTCATTCACTCACTCACTCGCACACACCTATTTTTATTGAGGTTGACAAGAGGTTTGTCAACTTCTCCCGCCAAACTGCGAGATCTAAGAGCTCAACAAATGACTGCAATATGCAGCGTTATACATCTAAATATTCATTACTTTTAATTGTTTCAAGGACAATGTGTTGACGAAAACCTCTCCAGAGGCTGAATTGGTGCGATGTCCACGTTAAAGCGAGAACTTTAACCACCCTTGCAGAAGGGATGTTTACTAAAACTCGGATCCAAGGTCTAAAGTACATTCATTTACATAATCTCGCGCCAAATTCTCGGAAGTGATCTGTGCCCACGAGACCACCATTTCGCGCGCTGGGGCTAAGCTCCGGTCACAATTCAGATTGACAACCCCGCCGACCTATCAGCGGTCGCCTCTTAGCGAGTGCCAGCCAATAGCCGAGCGCTCGTAGTTGTAGACGGGCGGGGAAAGAAAGTATCAAAGAACTATTGATTCTGTCTTCGGCAGCGCGCTGAGTTTCTCTCGCAAACTAGAGTCGTGCCAGGAGAACGCTTGCGGCATAAACTTTATCTGTGAATTTGGAAAATCAAACAGGTAAAGCCATGACCTACGTTCAATTGATAACCTAAAACTGTGCTGGTGCGCGTCGGTTGACCTAGCTAGCTAGCCTGTTTTTGCTAATTTTGGAAAGTCTTCCCCCCCCACCTCGTTTTGTGTGAATACCGTCTCTCTTAGTCATTCAAATGTGTTGTTCGGAGCGATTTACGTCGTGTGCGTTTTCCCCAACCCGGGAGTTAAAGTTGTGCGCGTTGAAGCGCCGTTATTAAGGACTTTACACAGGGGCGTGTGGCGTGTTTCGTGACAATAAGTTGGTTGGTCGGTGTCGGAACGTGGTTCGCTGTCAATGCTATGCGGGCTGGACGGAGGGCTCGCCGTGTGATGTGTGTTGTGCGCGCTTTTACATTGTGTTGCTGTTTACTTGGTGCACACACACCACTGTAATGATGAGCCCATCCGCTTTACACAACACTTTTCGCCAGTAACAACCCCTTCCCTAAATACAAAGCGTGAACACGCCGAGAAAAAAAACGATCCCATTAAAAAGTCGTTTTTCAGTGTTTGGCTATAGAGGTGTGGTTGCAGTTAACGTCAGTTGTTTCTAGGTGAAACTTTTTTTCTTTAGATGTGTTTAGATTACCAAGACAAACGCGCCCAGTTTGAATACTACACGGGGATTTGAAGGGTTTTAACGAATCGTCGGACCAGCTGATCCCAGCTGAGAGCTGCGAGTAAAGACCACGGGGGATTGCAAAGTAATTGCGTTTAAAATGAACGGCAAGGGCATCGTCTTTTTCCACATGTTCGATGCTATTGGGTTATCTCGTGTGATTTTGCAGTAGTATTGGGTGGTCCCGTGGGGTGTTTTATTGCCAAAAAACCCGAAGCCACATTGTTTGATTATCGCTGCCTCGCGCCCGGATGTGCTCTCTTTAATGTAGTGGGAGTGGCTTTCGCTTCGTTTTCCCGCACTGTATTTAAATCAGCTTGGGCCCACCCCGAAAAGTCTGTTGGAGAGGTGACAGGTCAATCCTAATGGCAGCACAATACAATGACCGTTTGAACACTGTCTTCACTCATTATTATTGGCCGTTATCGTGTGGCAGAAGGCATGGAATAACGATTTTCTAGAGAGGCCGTGTCATTGTCACTCTAGTAAATAACTAGATAACTGGTGACTGACCAGTTTTAATATTCACCAGATTGTTGTTCTAATCCTGTAATCACCCTCTATATAAAACAATATGACCGTTATATGGATATAACTGCCACAGCAGTATTTGCCCACCGTTGTTCATCAGTTTTATTGTGTATGTTTTATGGCACAAATTATGAATACCAGGTGCATTACCACTAGTCTATGTAAACTGTAAAATCATTGCCAAGTCTGAATATGGTGCGAATGGAGAGTCATTGATTGTTTTTTTAAAATCAAAGAGCTAAATTTGCTTGAAAATGTGAAGTTAATATGAAAACTGAGTCTTGTTGGGTATATCTGGGCGAAGAGCATAGAACAGTGAATCTGTATCCCACTTGGAATATTAATAACCAATATTTGTGATTAAGTTAGACCGTACATTTTTTCCTGTCCGTTACCAGCAAGGCAGATGCCGTAAACAAACCTTTGCACATGCCCAGTAGCGCCCTAACACTCAAAGCAGCCTTGCTGTTGCTTAACATGGGCGATTTAGGAAACGGTTGTCAGCTTCATTGTCATAATGATGGATTCTGTTGGCTACAGCAGCACCACAGCTGTCAGGCTTGTTTTTGTGCTACTATTTTGGACAACAATGGAGCCTGGAATCTGCCATTGGCTCCAAAATACTTGGAGGCAGAGTGTCATTTGCAATTATGGCCATTTCACTGACTATCAGTATTAGGAAACGCAGACCTGCACCTGCCTTGTCCTTTTGTGAAGATTTTGAAGATGCATTTTTATAGATCTTTTTGCATTTGCTACGGACGGGCAGACTGGAAAAGTGGGTTGAAAGAACGGATAAGGTCTGAATCCAACCTGGGTCGCTACAACAAATACTGCCTACATCTGTCTAGCTACCAAGCCACCAGATGGAAACAATAAGACGTGTTGCCATATCCATAACGTGCACATTGGCATTAGCATTCATAATGCCACGAAGGGTCCAAAATTACCACCTGCCACCCGCCAATGGTGGATAGATTTGACCATTTTGGACCTGGGATGTGTGGCACACAGTGCGGTGGAGCTGCCGACGGCATCATCTAACAGTCCGTTGTCCCCAGGGCAGCTGCAATGTGGATCCAAGTACGGACGATGGACGGGAAGGAGACCCACCGGGTGGACAACCTGTCCAAGCTCACCAAGGTGGACGAGCTGCGCCTAAAAATCCTGGAGCTCTTCAAGGTGGAGCCGGACAGACAGAGACTGTTCTACCGCGGCAAACAGGTATGTTGACCTAACTCAACGGTTAAGGTGGTTTAGACAGTGGAAGAGCTGGAGGTGCACCATGTTTAACCTGTGGCTGCAGATAATGGCGGTTAGGATTTTATGCCAGTGAGTCACACGGCCAAACAGTGTGGTAAATGCGTACGTTTTAACTTGAGGGGTGCAACTCATGATTAATGCATTATTTGCTCAATCAAAATGTTGTCCAGGTCTTACTGTTGTACGGCTAGTTATAGACTTGAGCATGTATACAGAAATTGTTTTTGTAATAAACATGGTAAAAAAAAATTACGTCAAAAATAAACATGTACATGGGATAATAATTTCACATCACGACTAATTTTCCCATTACCGTGACAGCCCTAGTTTGGCCCCTGCAGAGTATTTAAAAAATGCACGATTGTATGTGGAGATGGGAAGGAAGGAAAGTGTGTGTGGACTTGAGAGTTGGCGGAGGGCTAGAGTATGGATGCAGTTCTGCGGCCAGACAGAAATGTGAGCATTGACAGCTGTCGCGCTACGTTTTGAATGCAATTGGAGTATAAAAATGGAGACAAATAGAGGATCATGGAAGCTTTTTGTAAAGTGGACAACAAGAAATCCATTATTTCCTTCTAATTATGTTATTTAGGTGGTCTATTTACCCAAGCGGGCGACACTGTGCTACTGTTCACTCACGTGGCCAAGGCAGTGACCAATTACAGTACGCTCACATTATGTCGATGGCGCAACTGAATGAAGCTACAGCGTTTTGGACTTTGAGGAAGTACAAACTACACAAAGCAGTGGCGGGGGGATTCAGACCACGCCCCTACAAGAGATTTGCTAGGTGTGTGTGTAATGGATACATCCCTCTGTGATGTTATGTTGTTGTTTTTTTTACGTATTTAGAGCCTGTTGACCTTCACTTTAAGTTTCTCTACTGTAGCCTTCTTCTTTACTGTCTGATGTTTGAACTTGTGTCACCCAAATTCAGATGATGATTAACACCTTAAACTTCTGTCTTGGGAATGACAAAACGAAAACACATTTCACTTGTTTGAATTTTTAGACGTATGTAAATCATCTGTTAAAATATGGGTGCCTCTATTATCGGTAAACCTATTATCTGATCTCAGAGTACATTGGTTCAGTCCATTTGAAAGATCTGGCAGTGTCTTAAAGGTGCGTTCACTTGAGACGCCCTAAGACACCGTGCGCCGCCCACTCCATTGTTTTCCTACGGGAAAGCGTTGCGGGGGGGGGGAGGGGCATGAGCCCGACCGTGTGACGCGTTGCTGTGGAGGGGACTCGCTTCGAAGCGGAAAATATTTGAACTCAAAACCTTATTGCACGCGTTTGAACCAGTTCAGAAATATAATGCAATTGGGGAGGGCGGATGACGTCGTCAACCAATTGGCCGCGTCGCCACAGCCATAGCCTTATCTTGAAAAGTTACATTGTAGCGTCACTGTCACATTCTGTGTCTGCCACTTCCGCTCTGCACTCCCTCTCTTCCCTCACTCTGTCGAAGCACGCACACACGTCACATGGTACACTCCACGGGGTATGTTTTCGTTGAGTGGACCTGTGCGCACACACTTGCGTGCGACAAGGCAACTGGTCAGTGAAACTTAACATAATAATGATATAGCAGGCTTCAAGCAGGCTCTGAATCGAACACGACCAAGCCTCACAGCCAAACAGACGCATGTCCACAACATACACGGGAGTGTCGCATACTTTCCTCGACATTCACTGAACTGTGCAACTGCGGTATATTAACAGTGGAATGCTGCTTCAAATCATATTGAATAGTTACTAATAAATCGAGCGAACGTAGAGGGTTCCTAACTTTTGCATATTTCAGTCGCGCTGTTGAGTGAAATGCAGTGAGCATTTTACAGTCCATTAAAGTTGCACTTATCTCCCAGGACCTGCTGCGCGGGTCATTTGTTAAGCAGTGTGTCAACAAAGCATGTTCCATCCTGGACCACGGCTGACCGCAGCAAACGCGCGAGTGTTTCGCTTGGCTTCACTAAAAACGATAACGACACTGCAAAATGCCACAGTAAGGCTATTTCATGTAAGACGAAGCATCTGCTTCAGCACGGCGTGAATCTGAAGGAATGCACCGTGTTCGTTGTGGTCTCCCTTCCACAACAACGCCCCAGATACAGCTAACATTAACGGTAGCAACGTATCACACGTGGGTACAAAACACAGATTATAATGTTTCTAATATAAACTAAAGAAACTTGGGTTCATCAAATTATTTTTTTATTAACTACTGTAGTGAACTCGGTTAACATGTACGTCCAGCATGGTGTGGTGTCGCCAGTTGTTGCTGCTGCTGCCCTCTGGTGGTCAGAAGTATTAACAACTCCTATGACATTTATGTAAGAGCCATCTGATGCAGGGATTTACTGCTGCTGTGTTAAG
>OMNR01036419.1:0-17693 GCA_900303205.1 Mora moro
GAATCAGATAACAATATACGTGACGTCAGTCAAAGCAATATAAATATTATAAAGCCATATAACTCATACATATGTACATCAATGCATACATATATACATATTCACTCATTAAACACATGCATACACATGCACGCTCACACGCACACACACACACACACACACACACACACACACACACACACACACACACACACACACACACACACACACAAACACACACATGTAATACGAGTACATTACAGGTTATGGTCGGGGGGTTTCACTGTGAATAGTCATTCATTTCAGGCCTTCCAGCACCAATCCAATCCAACCCTTTCACAAGGTGGTGCTGTTATGTCCATTAACAGCAGCTTCTTTTAGCAGTGTTTTCAGTCAGGGTCAGTGTGTCATTACACTGGCGATCTTCCTGAGCCACTAGCAGCCTATGGAGAGAGAGAGAGAGAGAAATAAAGTTTAGTGTCTATCCATCATCTTAACTGTAACACTTTTTTTACAGTGCAGTTTCACTATCTCTCTCTTAAACTGTTGTTCACTTCATGTCACCACTGGTTCTCTCTCCAAAAGGCAAACAAAAGTCTTAAGAGTGATGTTCATGGTCAACAGTTGTCGTTTGTTTCAGTGGGGCATTAACTAATGATTTATTGCATCTACGTATACATCTGAAAAACAATGTAAACACACGAATACCGTACCTTGCCAGCTCAGACATCAGCGTGTCTACGTTATATCCACTCTTGGAACTGCACTCGTAAAACTCAGCCTGGTGATGCTGCATGGATGACCACAGATCATTCTGTTTAGTACGCTGCTTCATTGTTTCTGTAGTAACAAAAACAACAACAACAACATTGTATCAAAACGCTTCTTCTCACCTCTGCAAGTTTCTGGCCCTCCTCCGTCGTCACTTCCCTGCTCGTGTCGCCTGCCATGTCCTCCTTGTTGCCCAGAAGCATCAGCACTGCTCCCTCACATTTCCTCTCCTGGAAGACACTGAGAACACGTCAGGAGATGCTCTTCAAATAGAAGTTTTCATTGCAAAAGTACAGAGCGAAGGGTACCCCCAAACGAGTGACAGGTGTATTGGAAACGTGTTCTAAAGAAACATTCCTAAAGCAAATCATAGATACTTTTGTCCACTGTAGATGTGGTGTCCACAGCACCTGCACTCACCTGTATGCAGTCCATCCACTCTCTGACCGCCATGAAGGTGTTGCTGTCGGTGATGTCATACATGCTGAGGATTCCGTCAGCCTTACGGTAATACTGCTGAGTGATGCTGCGGTACCTGAAAGACACACGCTAGAATATATAGGTAGGCCTAATACCTGAAACACATGGGATAGGTAAGCCCAATACCTGAAACACATATAGATAGGTCTAATACCGGAAACACATGGGATGGGTAGGCCTAATACCTGACACTTAATTTTTCCTACCTCTCCTGTCCCGCAGTGTCCCAGAGTTGCAGGACCACATTGATGGAACCCAGAGTTATGTTCTTCATCTGGTAATCTATGCCTAGAACAGAGCACCATTGCATTATACAGCAGACTTACAGCTTCACTGACAATGCGTGGATTGGAAATCCATGGAAGACAGTGGCATCAGACACAGGCTGCTTACCAACAGTGGAGCTTATTGTGTTGGTGAAGTGTCCAGTGCAGTAATGACGGATGAAGGTGGTCTTCCCCACTCCAGAGTTTCCCAGAAACACAACCTTGAACACGCGCTGAGGACTAACAATTTGGCTCTGGGAGTCAGAAGGAGTGGAGACGACACCATTCACATTGTGTACTACAAAGGAATGTTCAGCAATGGTTCATTTGTCTATGACTACAGAACAGCCACACATACTCCTTCTCTTTTGCACCCACTGTAGCAAGGGATTACAGTGTAGGCCAAGTCATTCTTCAAATTGTCACGTAGTAATAGTCTTTTTTTTGTAAGTTGGGAACAAATATTTGCCCTACCTGGATGTGAGCCGGAACTTCACATGCCTCAGCACTTGATGAATGACGTCTTTTGGGGAGGTGTGATATTTCCTCTCTGTCCTGCTCCAGCTGACTGGAGGAACTCAGCGGTCTTTAAAATTGATTGGACACACAATTAGTCCCCTAGGCAAAACAAACTGTATAGGCTGGTAAAACTGTATATTTTGTCACAAGGTACACACACCTTTTTATTGGCTTTTCTTGAACTATATAGTTACCTATTAAAGACCCTTGCTTCAGCAAAACCTTTGTGATAGGACTCTGAAAAAACGTTAAAAGGTTTTCGAAGAATAAGGCACAGCAAATGTTTAATATGAAATAAATATATTGAAATTGAATTTATGGAATTTGTGTGTTTGCCTGTGTTGGCACTCTGTTTCTGTTTCAATCTTGTTAGAATTGTTATTTGTGTGCAAACCTGTAATGAAGCAAGAAGGCCAATACATCAATAGCTTAATTTATTATACTACATATAATCATTATTGCAACAGATGATGGCATAAGAAATGACAACAGCAATCTACAGAGTGTTTTTTGTTAAACAGTTTGTACAATTGTAGTTATTTTGACAGTGAGCTATTCGAGTTGCAACAAACTTAAATACCTAACAAAATGTTAAATATGCATATGCTGATACATATTATGGTATATTTAATACAAATTTGATCCATGGAATAGCATGAAAAACCAAAGTGGACTACAAAATGAACCATTGGCGTTCCTCCTTGTTCTCAGTGATAGTAAACAAAACAAAATACACTGTTTCGTTCAGCAGCATAATATGGGTACTGTTAGATAAATAATGATTTACATCACTCAAACATAACACATACCAGAAACAGTTGACAAACTGGCTTATCTGCAGCATCAATTTGCTGATGACTGAATAAATTAGTTCACAACACTAAAAAAACAAAAGGGAAGACTAATCAGCAACGTGAGGTCCTTTCTGTCATACATTTTCTGTTCATTTCTATTCTGATTCAATGGTAGTGATAATGCGGTTTTGGCAGAGTAGAAAAGACAGAGCATCTGTGACTAACCCTCTTCTGGGCCTGGTGGGCATCCATCTCGTCTCGCAACCTTTTGTTCATGTCCCTGCAAGGTGAAGAACGGTGAAAACCGGGGGTCTGGTAAATCCGTGGCTTTGTAAATCTCAATGGCTTGATGGAAATGCTAGTTATTTTTCGGTTAAGGAATATCATATATAATGCGCCGTCAACAGCAAATGCGTTGCACAAGCTTACCTCAGAATTTCAAGTTGTCTCAAAAGGCTTTCCTTCTCTTTTTGAATGTTTCGAGACACTTTCAACACATTTCTAAAATAAAGAGGTACACAACATTATTGAACTACACGGATTTCTATGATGCAGAGTTATGGAAGTGTGGAACAGCGGCGTTTATTATCACTGTAATCATCGAACTCTCTCTCTCTCTCCGAGTAAAACCTTACCGTTCCTTGGCCATGTGCTCCTGAGCAGCTGTGAGGTGAATGAGGTTGAGCTGGCTTTTTGCGGTCTGTAGCTCTTCCCGGGCGGTTTCCAACTGTTCCCCGAGCTGAACGTTGAGGCAGTGTAACTTTTGCTTCTGCTCCTTTATGTCTGCCTGCTCACAGCTCAGCGCGCGGACACTTCTCTCCAGCTTAGCACAAAGAAACGGGCCAGGTTTCCTTCACTAAACTAAGGGTTCCCAAACTTCCTCATGCCTCACAAACCCTTAAAAAAGTGTATCATGTTTCTAGTGCTCCATAACAAAAATGGAATCCTAGAAAAAAAAAGTCACCTAAAGAAAACACCAGTGCACTAGTGCGTTTGATATATTTCATATTATATAATTGGTTAACACAAGCCTTTGTTTTGGGTATGTTTTAAACTAAGATCGTACTGATTGGTTGCTACGGTTGGCCATCTATCACACTCTTGTGGCTGTCAGGAGGCCTGTTTGGATGCCTACCTCCCTCTGCTTGGCCAGACTGCTCTCCAGCTCTTGGTCCCGCATGCTCAGCTCCTCCTCCAGATGTTGTCCTCTGTCCCACTGTTTAATACTGTCCTGGATAAGGCAATGGCCTTGTCAGCTGGTATGTCCGGGATTACATTTATACAGCAACAATGGTGAAAAAAATATATACAAAAATGACTACCTGAGTCTGCCGTTTCTCCCTCTCCTCTTTCAACTGACTTTCCATTTCTTCATATATGGATTGAACGATGTGATTGTGTTCGCTCTCGCGCCTAGAACGAACAAACCAAACAGAGCTACACGTGATCAAATGCAGTGGGAATAGTCATTACACACGTGGACCCTGAGCCACGGACTGTATGTGCGAGTGGACACGCAAGACGACGCATGTCAACTGAATCTAGGACTGGTGGGAACCTGCGCAGGGCCTGTTCCAAATTGTCTCTCTCTTTGGTGGAGTCTTGCAAGTGAGCCACGGCGTGGACCAGGAGGTCGTCGAGGATGGTGAGCAGCTCTGGTCTCTCCCTCTGCAGTTCGCACCATAAGGAAGACGCCTCCCACTGACTGCCACACAAAACACATCACAATGGACACAGTGGTATGATGGATTGTGTGACTATTACGTTTGCCTCACATGTATACAAACTGCAGTACACAGGTTCTTCCAAATAATAAGTTAGTCGGCCCTATCAACATTTTTCTACATTGAATTTGTTAAGAATAGATTTTTATATAGAAGTAAAGATGAATACCACCATGAAAAAAGAAAATATCCCTAATATTACAAAAGACTTGTTTTTTTGCTCATGAATAATAACTTAATAAATAATAAATGCACGCCCACAGTGGATCATTCAGGTGAGTTAGACATTGGTTGGGTGAGACAATGACGACACCAATAATAATTATAAGCACGAGGTCTTACTCTTTGAAGAGTCTGTCCGCTCCCAACTCCATCAACATGTTTACGAATCGTATTGCACCGGGATCCTGGTTCCAGTCTACCTGGTCTGGCTGGGCTCGCTCCTCATCCAGTGTTTGCTCTGAGCCCTCTTCTAACTCCATTAATCCTCCTAACAAGATCAGTATAGTACCATTTTTATTATTATTATTATATATTTTTAGGGGCACTTTCATCCAAAGTGACTTACAGTGAATAGAATACAGTGAACAGTATCAGGGGTTATGCATCTTGCTCATAAATTCCTACAGGTAGGCTGTGGACTCAACACCACCACCCCAGCCACTTGGATATCCTGCCCCTGTCGAGGGCCTAAAGTCCTAAACTCACCAAGGCCCGCGTTAAACTCCACAGGAGTGAGGAATCCATTGTTCTGTCTGTCGAGGCTCTCAAAAACGTCCTCCAGTTGTTCCAGGGACAGCGGTAACTCTCCTTCCAGTCTCTAGACGCAAACACGACGAAGAGCGATAGCGTTTCACGTTAACAATTCAAAACAACGACAATTGAATTTGTATTCTTCCGCCAGCGTTTTTACCTGCATGTCTCTCTTTGTGATGAATCCTTTGGCCTCTTTATCGCAAAGCACAAACAGCTCTCTGGCTTTGTCCATGGTGGGCTGCTCCTGCTGCTGCTGAAGCATTGCTTCCCTGGCCTTGGGCGAAGACAACAGGCCTCGACCGGGGCTCGATCTGGGGCTCCCAGCGGAGTGGCCCCTGGATCTGGGGCTCCATGAAGACGCCTCGCCGCTGCCCTGGCCCACCAGCACTTCTCCGTCGTTTAGCCACTTGGACATTGCTGCCGAGAAGTAATGGGTTAGGGCTCACGGGTGGTATTCAGTTTGCCTTAAGACAAATGTAAAACCTAAAAGAAAAAACTAAAAAAAACAAAAACTGTTTGGTCTATGGTACGCTGACCTAGTGCAATAACCCAGCTGTGAGACCTGTGAAGAAAGGGACAGCGCTTTGCGTGTGATGAGCAACACAAACAAAGAGTCTTCCGGTCTCGTACAATCACATGTGTTTGCTCACTCACTGCGTTCACCTGTGGAGCTTGTTTTACTGACTCATCACACATCGAGTCCTTCACACCTATGATTTCGTTGGACAGAAGCCAAATGACCATATGACAGTCTAGGTAAAACCACAGGGGCTCAAGAACTGCAGATGGTTTTTAAAATCATACCTGAACATCATTTTTTAATACACTTAATTATAAGTCTTTTTTTAAGTATGTAATTTGTAGTGGAGGTTTATAATCGGTCTTCCTGTACATGTTATTTCCTTATCATACATCCCAAGAGATATGTGATTTACTTTATAGTTTAAATGACTGTCTAGTTAATATAAGTTATTGATTAAACCAAAAGCAAAAACAATGTTTCTCGCATTCATGCCACTTAAAAAGTGAAAATAACCATTCCCTACGCTGGATGAATGGAGATCGATTTAAAAGATGTGTGTTTTCCGTGTTTGTAATTGTTTAAGTTCAGGCATAGGCTTGCAACACGGCTTGTAGCTACGCATCCTCCCTTGTCAAACACAAGAGAGAGGGCACAGCCAGACGGTGCTGTGAGTGCATGCACTATCTGCAGCTGCTGGAAACAGCTGTTCCCCGTATTAAGAGACCTTGAATTTATACACAGTAAATGATACCTTCGGCAAACCTATTGGTACATTCAATAAACGCTCATGCACATATACAGTGTATGTATTTTAGCTTTGCTTTTACTTCACTTTGCTATCCTACCCTACCATTAGGTTGACCTCTGTAACCCTAGGTTGTGTACACATAGTCAGGGACAATTTGCCTATAGTTGACAAACGTTATACAAATATTTTCGTCACTACCTCTGCTCCAACCAGGATGTGAATCGTAAAAAAAAAAAAAAGGAAAAAAAATAACAATAGGATTTGGTCCTATGAGGTGACGGCCAAGTCGTGTTCTTGGAATGGATGGAGGATGGGGACAATGAGGGAAACGAGATGCAAATACATCATTTGCAATTGTTTTAATTTCCATGAGAGTATGATAGCATGGTTGCCAGCCATTTTGCTTGGAACACTATAATTATAATAACAATAATTGCGTTTGTGTGATTTATGCTGTATGGTGGCGAGAACCAAATCTTGTTTCAAGTGAAACATGGTTACGTTATCCCTCTATTGAGAATCAGCCTACTACACGTCCCACGTATCTAGCACTGTACTTCGTCATGGATATGTCCAGTGGCATATCTGAATTCCCAAAACGTTTACAAATAAGTCAAGGGAGGAGTAATCCAGATAAGAACTATGTAAACATTTACACGTTTCTAAAATTATGTGCGTGGAAAGCGGCACTGTATCTTCCAAATTCACTTAAATACCTACCTCCGTAATGCTCTCTCATATATGGTTGTCGAGTGCCTTTAAATGCGCTACATATACCTAACACACATACATGATATGATATCCTGGCCCCATTGCAATCTGATGTTGTTAGGGAATGGGCTCTTGACAGAACCGATAAGGAACACACCATGCACCAGTGTTGTGTGCATGGTTTGACCACGGCCAGACAAACATTACACTGTCGCTGAACAAGCGCCGGACCTTATGGTTACTGATTAAACAAGTTACAAGTTAACAACAACAACAACAACGACGTTATTGTTCGGACTTGATAAAGAAACAAAAGCTTCCAACAGCTGTTGCTCAGCATCTATCAGATTTTTTAAAATTCCGGATAGGATACGACACAGCGGTGAAAGGTAACCAGATCCTCCTGAATTCAGCAATGTACTGATCTATACCAATTATAGAAATATAACACGACATTACCTACAAACGCAATTAGTACACCTACAATTGAGGTGGAGGTGGAAACACGAGATCAATGAATAATTACGCTCAAAATATAGTTTCAATGTAGCGCACTCGTAGAAACGTTGCATACTCACCTACGACGCGCCGGACTTTAAGACGCGAGTGCGCCACCTTTGATCATTTGACTTGACACGCGCACTTTCTTCGGCCACTGAACGGCGTTGTTGTGCGAAAGTTCAGTTTCACTTACCGTAAAGCTTAGTGTAGCACACCATATGAATCACGCCGCACTCATTGGTTTCGCACATATTACCAACTGCATGGTAAGAGGTAGCGTTGCCATAGAAAACGCGGAAATGCTAAAGTTAACGCCATCGATGTTTGATCTCATGCATTTTATCTAGGTACATGTTTTTTTGTGGTTGTGTTCCTTTCCGGGCTCTCCGGGTTTGATGTTTGTCATTTTGCATATGCCTTTGATTGCAAGACATCGGTAGTTGGGATAGCAAACGTGGTCTGGAAAAATCTGTATGTGACACACAGCCAGGCGGTTTCCAGCTTCATGCTGCATCAGCAGGGCTGAACAGGCACGCAACAGGACCAACAAGGAGATGTCTGGTCAGCATGAAGATACAATTGTACGATTTTTCTTTCAAATTATACACTTTGAAAGAAGGACTTTGAAGTCGAGTCTGTTTAGTAACGATCACAACATCCAACGCTTTCTTCACAGGGATAGACTGAGGCGCTGCAGAGAGCGAGATATCGACAAAGGAAACTTGGAGGCAAATGCTATTTGATGGCCTTGGATGCCACAATATTGTAATAACTTCAGAAGGACTCCTTCGAACGTGAACTAAATCAAGAAAAACTGTCGAAAAGTTACAATCCATATTTTTGGAGACCTCTAGCCTACATAACATGTGGTTGGGTTTGAACGCAACATCAAATAGTTTAATTATTGGTCTAGGCAAACTACAGCGAGACAGTCACGCTGTCTGAGGCACTACAGGGCCACCATGCTTCAGACTAGCAACTATTCCCTGGTGCTGTTGATTCAGCTGAGCCTGCTGGCCTACGACCTCTTCGTCAACTCTTTCAGTGAACTCCTTCGGGGAGCGCCTGTCATTCAGCTTGTGCTGTTCATGTAAGTCACTGATGCTGTTTAAATCCAAGTTTTTCCCCTCAAAACAAGTTTCTCGAATCACATACTTTTTGTTCTTCCCCTCACCGGAATATTCACCGTAAACAATTTAAAATGTGTTTCCAGCATCCAGGATGTTGCCATCCTGTTCAACGTGATCATCATTCTGCTGATGATGTTCAACACCTACGTGTTCCAGGTGGGCCTGGTCTCCCTGCTCCTCGAGCGCTTCAGGGCTCTGCTGGGGGTCTCCGCCCTCTACCTGACGCTCAGCATCTGCCTCCACTGCTGGCTCATGGTATTATCAGTTGTTTTTTTGTCGTTTAGTAGATGATGAATCGGATGTTAAATGAAGTGGCATTAAACTGAGCTTCATAACCAATGAGCGTTCTCCTCATAGACCCTTCGATGGATCGAGTCAAACCGTTTTATTTGGACGAATGGCCTTCAAGCGCTGTTCGTTTTCCAGAGGACGGGTAAGCAGTTTATTAGGCCACCGCTATACAGGCCTCGTTTGTGGCCATGGTCTGATGGTTTACTGTGTGTACCGTGTGCTCCTCAGCGGCTGTGCTGTATTATTACCTCTACAAACGCACAGCGGAGTTCCTGGGCGACCCCAGGCTCTACGAAGACTCCCCGTGGTTGCGGGACGCCTTCGCTAAAGCGCGTTAGTGACGAAGCATTCTGCCCTATTGCCTTAACACGTGGATGTTTACAGTGTACAATTTTCATTTCAGATTTTATATTTCCATATTTGTGTTATGCTCAAATAAACATTTTTTTAGTTTTAGTAATTTCAATGTATCCTTGAATATCCAGGAGACAAATTTCGACAGTCAACTCTATTGTTAACTAAAACATTAATCTTGTATTGAGGTTTTAACAGGCTACTGGTTTTAACAGGCTACAGGCTAATAACTTGGCACAAATAACTTCTAACTAGTGGAATGTATTACGATTTGTACTTGTTTATGCAATATAATATATAACAATTTACTACACATTACATTTTAAATGTCTATTCTCAAAAAAATACAACTAAGTAGGCTTAAGAAAGGCGACACACAAAGTTATAGAAATTCCTTTTTACTGATTAAATGAAAAACCAGTCCACCTGATCCCACAATCATGAATGCAGTCCAATCTAAATCCAAAATCCAGTTCCCGTTGAGTGTGACATCTATTCCACCGGAATGTTGTTGCCTTTTCTTTTTTCAATACATGTAACTAAAACAAAACAATGGGGACAATCATGTCAGTTAACCATTATAATATAATATAAAAAACAATAACCGAAGGCAAATGAACCACATGTGTAGGATCTGACGCATACCTTCATACATAGATGCCGACCCAGAGCAACAGGAAAAGTACACCGAAACCCATAAATAATGAAGCCACAAGGGAGATGAGCAGCTCTTTGTAGACATCTCTGGTGTACTTTGTGGAAGTCACCTCATATCTGCAGAGAGGTTAAGGGAGTGTACTCACTCACTGCTGAACCACACAGGCATATCGGCCCGCTGTAAGATGTTTCATGATCATTAGCTGTGGTTGAATATATTATGCACATTTATGTTAATGAGGTGGTTTAGTCACGTGTATGCCTTTCCATGAAGTAAACATTTAAAAAGCAACATAATTTATTTAAAAATTACTATAGTCAAAAACTAAATTGCACACCAAGCCTTTTCAACCAACTCACACACTTATGATTAAACGATGGATACACACAGTATAATCTCTCATCTCCATACATTGTATGGAGGGTGGGGAAATGAGGGTGTCTACATTTGAAAGGATACACAAAGAACCATGCAGTGAAGAACATTCCGATGGCCAACAGGACCACAGTGAGGTGAGGGAACACAGCCGGGTTCACCGGGCTGGTATATCTGGTCATGGCCTCGAGCTCCTAAAAGGAAGGTGACAGGTACATCATGGGAAGGAACAATCACTATATTCATTTTGGATCCAGGGATGACTTGACTGGTCAAGTGGGCCGCCATTTGCGAACATTTCGCCTCTTCAGCCACTGTTTATACTGCTCTGCGCCTTTATCTGTGTAACTACGGTAGACAGCTTGTAGCACCTCAATCAACCCACCAAACTGAAGTTTAAATTGCCTCCTTTCGGAACCTACTAGCATTAAGTAGCTACTAGTATTAATTGAAAATTAAAACATTTTCCCAAAAGGTCTGCACATTCAATCAATAGTCTCATGTTCGGGGTGGTCCACTCTACCACTCTACGACTTCTGAAAACACCAGGATTTAGCTCACTTGACTGCATCGGGACAAGTGCATAGAAAGTAACTGAATAGGCCTTCCATCGAGATTTATTTTTCCAAGTAATACATTGAACACAATTAGGATATGATGGCAATGATGGTAGTAGTAGGTTGCAGCCATTAATAGGCTACAGACTACAGTCTATAACCTAAAGCTAGTAACGTTAGCAACATCAACTTCAATCAATCACCTGTTCCAGAAGTAATACATATCATAGGCAGTAAGGAGACTAACCAAACGCCCTGACTAAATGTAGTAATTGTGCTCCCTTTACTTTGCTTTCCTATTGCTTGATACGCGGGTCTGTAGTTGCCAAACAAGCAGAATGAAGGGGGACGTCCACTGAATGTTTCACCCATCCAGTTGTCCGACCGAAACGCGTTTTAATGAAGACATTTCAATACGCGTGCATTCATCGATAACTGGGCAACTCACATTTGTCTCAAACCTAACGAATGCATCTTTTATCATGTTACTGTACCATTTTGTAATGCAGAGATGCTCCGTTCACGGTGTCCAAGAGGAAAAGGCCACGTACTGATTACAGCTTCCTGGTTTGGTCGTGACGTTTATGTGACGGCCGACATGAATTAAAATTGTTTACTGCCATCTAGTGGCGGAAAGAAGGAGGGCAGCGAGTTTATGATAAACCAAATAGTCAGGTCTACCTTTTATAACATTTTTATTGAAAGCATGCGTTCGTGTTATTACAGCATGTTTATGACAAAACACATATAAGGGTCATGTGGGACAACGACAACAATAACAACGACGACAACAACAACAACAACACCAACAACAACAGCAATAACAAAATAGTTAAACAAACACAATAAAGGAAAGAGCAAGAAAAGAACATAGCTAAAGGAAGAGATATGAAAAAAGACAACATGAAATCTAAATAAAATTCAAATCGTGCCATCTTTGAAAAGCCATTGATTGATAATGAACTTGTTTCCATTACAAAAAGTTAAGATATTATTAAAACAACAACAACATGAAACAATGCAGTACTATTAGACTATTTTATACCAGTTTATATCAACTGGAAAGAGCAAAAATAGGTCATATATACAGTGCAAAAAGAGCTAAGCCGGTTTTACTATGCTTGCTTGTGCATTATAAATAAGCTATAATAGTACATTAAAGTCGTATGATCATATTGAAAAAAAATATACAATGTTTTCATAGTTTGAACTACACAATAATAATTTGTTAAATGACTGCTTATATGTTTACATATTGACGTTTCAAATTCAATGTCATATTTATCCATTCTCGTTTCCCGAAACATAAATGAAATGCATGTTCTAAAAAGTTCTCAAGTGCAATCAGTTCGTCTAACTTATTATTGCTTTGCTTGGACATATTATGGAAAAATACTAAAAAATATTTAGTGAATCAAAAGTATATATAAAATTGAAAACACTTAAAATATCACAATGCAAATACTGTAATATTAGTCAAAGTTTGTTCACTCTGCATGTTGTTGTTGTTTTTTTTAATTAGGTACAAATGAATAGTTTGAAACATCCAGAGCATGTCACAAACTATCTGGCGTGCGATCATCAATGTACATTACAATGTACTTGGCAGAACAGAAAGTACACAAAGAAACGTTATACCCATACTTAACACGTCTATTTACATCTGTTAAGATGTATGAATACAGAAGAGTGAGCTTGAACCTCAACGATGCCAGTTACATTATATCCAGTTAACCAATACAGTGTAGGCTATTCCAGTGTCTTTAAGTCATTGCTAGACTAACACTTTCCTTCCCAGAAGATGATTCAACGTTCAGTGTTTCAACTTTTATGTGCACTTTTCCAGTCATCGTGTTTTTTTTTCCAGAAATGTTGATTACGTGCCATCCCTGAATGGACTGAGAGTAGAGTTGGGGCACTGCTAAAATACACCCAGGGATGAAGGCTGTGTTCTGTGTGATGTAATACATACATGGAAAATATTTAGAAAAGAGTATGCGTAGCGTTTGAGAGTTCAAAACAATATTCCTCTCCACAGATTTTCATCTCTGCATAGTCAGTGTATATTTCTAGAAATACATATCCAGTGGAAGCTGTGACCTAGAACACCATTTATAATATGTCGGCCTTTAACTTGCCAGTGTGAACTTTTTGAGGTATATTTATTTTTTATAAATGTGAATAGGCCGTTATTTATTTCGGCCTATACAGAATCGAATGGTTGTGTGCTCCAGTGTATAAAACTATAACTAAGGATGTTTCTTGTTTTAAAGACATCTATCACATGTTTTTAAAACACATACAGAATAGTAGAAAATAAGAGTATAGCAAAATATGCCAAGCATCGTTATATCTCTGGTCCCCTCTTGCTTTTTGAACTGTAAGCTGTACAGACATGGTTACGGCCTGTGCTACATATGACATACATGACATCAGTGATACAAAAATGAGTCGCACGGCTATTGCTGTTATATTGATATTATACGTTTTCAAACAGAACTAATTCAATGTAAGGCAACGAAAGAGTTGTCATCTACAAATGGCTTTTTAACTGGATCCGACAATGATATATTCAGTGACAGTGACACGATAAAAAAAACAAAAACAAAATAAAAACATTAACCAGTGTTCTCTAACGAGTGAGCACTACAACGCTAAAATATCATCGATAAAAACAAACAGCAGTAGCTTGTCTCGCAACCTCTCGTCTCTTTCCTGCAAAATCGAGATCCAACGTGTCAAACACACTTATTCCAACACCACTGAGTGCAACCCGTCGGACCGAATGAGTGGGGGGAACCCGTGCTCGGTGTGACGAGGCACTTGTCCGGATGCTTCGGATGTCTCTTACTGACAGCTGCTTTGAATGAGAAAATGGTAGTCTGAGTATGAGGCCGTTGTTTTATTCTCCTCCTTGCTGGAGCAACCCACGTCACTCTGTCGGAGAGAAAGACGACGTGTTTTAAGAATCGTTCAAAGGGGAAATGCACGTTTAATAATAACAGCGCTGCACTGTTTACTCACCGACACAGTGACACGGAAGTGATGGATGACGTCCTGGAAAGAGAGAGCCGGTACTGAGCGCAGGTGATGGGTCCCCTGGGGATATCGTTCCAGTTACAGTTACTCACTTCATTCTACGTCCACAACATATATTTTTATTTTTTTTAAATATGGATTGACAGGTAAGTACTAATATATATATATATATATGTATATATATATACCCTTGTAGAAATATTCTTTCCACTGAAGAGCTTTGTCTCTTTGTGGTCCGGACATAGCCGCCCCCTGGTGTATCCACACTGTTGGACCCACACGCTTTTGTTTGACCTGAGAGAAAACAACAATGAATACACACGAAAAGAAATATTCTCTGTGAAAAGTGGTTACTTCTTACTAAAGTGGTTACTTCTTAAGGCAAGGCAGTACGGTTGTCAGCCCCTGATTAACGCATGAGTGTGCATGTACGTAAGTATGTTTCGTGCACTCACGTCATGTGCAAAGTGATTTGTGACACGGAGGCGTTCCTCTTCCCATGGAGATATATGGTGTAGCTGAGAGTCACAAAGCAGTGAAAAACATTACAAATAGGTTACAAAAAATCTTATACAAATAAAAATAATAAAATTTAAGCTTGGGGATTTCAAAATGGGAGCGGTGCTGAAGTACATGCCCACCTGCAGCTCTCTGGCGTTGGGCAACTCCGTGCCGTGATCTGTTGGCCAGTCTCCAGGATGTGTAGGCCAATCAGAGAGGGCCCCAGCCTTTCCCCTGCGGCGAGAAAAGAATCTCAGTAACCATAACAAGGCGATTAGAAACGAATCCATCAAACGAATGACATTTACTGTGTTTGCCTCTCGCATACAGTGTGTGTCGAGGAGGGGACGACTTAGTCTCTTTGTCAAGCTACCCTGCGTGTGTACGCTCCGCTGTCGCCGCGGCGCCTGCTGCTGCCCCTGCTGCTGCCCCCCCGGCACGCGGTTGGTAGCTCCCGTTTCCCCCTGGTCTGAGGGCAGAGGTCTCCGGGACTTGGCGAAGTACAGGGGCGTGGAGGTGTGGCTGAGGCGGTTCCTGTTGCGGCCGTCCTTGTCCATGGGTCTCGACTTGGCTTTCTTCATGATGGAGCCGGCCGTCGGGACGGGGTCTAGGGAGGAGGAAGTGCTTTAGTCCGACGAGATACGGCTGCACAATTAAGCGATACATTGATCACAGTTTCGCTTCCGCGTGTGCGTCAATTGTGTGTAATAAGTCAAGAGACACAGAGTTGGATCATTCACAGGTGTTTGCTAAGAGTGTTGCTCAACAATGTTCCCGTTTGGCCCGAATACACTTATCATACCACTAATGTTAGGAGCATAATCACAGCATGATAATTCCGATGCTAAAGCGATATTAAGCAAATTATGTGATTAGCTTCTTAGCTTCTTAATCATACACCACTAACGCATCATACCGAAGCATTACAATGAGGCGAATCAACAACCGTTACCGTGGTAACCATATAGCTTTCTCACCCGTCATGGTTTGGTTGCCTCGGAGTAGGAGAACCATGGACGACTGGTTGTTCGTTGCTGTGGTGGAACAGCAGGCTTCTGGATTGGACAGATCAAGGCGTGGAATAGAATGGGAACAGGTTGTTTGGTGTTGTTGTTTTTTTTTTGGAGCGGGTGTAATCCATGCTGTGTGACCTGCGGTGGTTGACCTGTAGGTTAAGATGGTCGCCTACCTGGTGAAGCGGTGGAGGACTGGGGCGTGTAGGAGCCCTTGCGAGAGGAACCCAGTGCAGCTCTGGACCTGTGCAGTTTATTATTATTATTTAGCAGTAGTAGAGTAGAGAGTAGTAGACTTTTTAGAGTTTAGAGTATATTTGATGACATTGGCCTTAAGGCATACTGCCTATTTAACGTGTTGATATAATGTACAGGTTGCCATATTATTCCTTGTTTGTTTGTTTATTTATTTATTAAATAGTTACACAATACACTATTAACAATGTCCAATGCAATCTAACAATGTCACTAAAACCGTCAGCTCATATACCACATTACACGGCACATGAGCAACGACATGTACAGATATATAAAGATACTGACGAGAGCAGAATAACAGTTGAAAAGTAGAAAAGAGGGTCGAAGACAGAGTCAAAGGGGAAGAGCGAAGGTATCTGACAGCCTACCAGAGAGGACAGACAGGAGGACAGAATGTGACAGTAGCAGTGAAGACAGGCATCCAAGAGATGTAGAGAACACAGGGGGAGACGAGGCTGCGACCAGCAGGACAGGAGAAGAGAAGAGAAGAGAAGAGACGTTGGAGTACAGAAGCAGGGAGGACATTGCAGAAGGATTTACGAAGAAAAAAACAAAACCAAAGGAGTGCATACCCATCCTTCTCGGTGACGGCTCCTTTATGGTGAAGCGTAAGCACGTACAGCACGGACATGGAAATGACACTGAAACAAAAAAATCAATCAACCGATCAAACAACTATGAATCAATGAATCGGCCGATAACCAAAACAACAATGCACAGATGATGAGTCATTTCCATGTGCTCGTACTCTTCCTCCCTCCCTCACATCTCCTCAGACTGACCTGAAGACCATGACGACCACCAGCGCCAGGATGGTCCCCTGCATGATCTTCTGGCTGATACAGCCTGGATCCGGAGGCGGGGTCTGCAATGAGGACGAGACAAAACCCCCATGATGAATCCCATGATTCATCAAGTCGTCAACGTCAACTCCCTGCTGGGTTTTCTTGACTGCTCAACGATACAGAGCTTTGAAAGACACCCCACCTTACTCCCCGGCTTGACCGGCTTCTTCTTCAGAGGCCCGCTGCCGTTCCTGCTGAAGTAACTTCCCGATTGGCTGCACGAAGGAAGGAAGGAATATGTATTGGCATGTTGGCAATATCCAGGTCGGGAGTAACGATATTGAAACATTCAATCATCCGCGTGATGGACCAGAAGTCCGTCGAGCTTCTGTACAAAATGTACATTTAAATACAAGTCAGCTGACCTAAAAAGTTAAACCAAAGCCCACGATGCACTGCTTTTCCCATCATATCCTTACCCCTGGCCGTAAACCACAACCAAACCCTTCCCTAAACGTTATCTCCCCTTCATCTCGTTACCAAAAGGTAACCTGCTTTCTAACACGCGGCCGCAGGGGGGGACGGACTCCGACCACCAGAGAGTGCCGGTCCCATCTGGTGGCTTTCTGTGTTGTTGTTGTTGTTGTTGTTGTTGTTGTTGTTGTTGTTGTTGTTCCTCCCACCTCACCTGACGGTGCCCCCGCTCACGGTGCTCTTCATGCTGTCCAGGCGGCGCAGCTTGGCCAGCTTGCGGCTCCAGCGCTCCAGCTCGTCGATGCGGTTCTCCAGGTTGTCCGTCAGCTTGCACAGCTCCTTGACCGCTCCCACGTTCTCCATGAAGATACGGTCCTGGGAGGGGGGGGGAGGGGGGAGTCAGTGCAACATGTCAGTGTCTATGGTAGATGTGTGCGTGGTAATGTGTGTGTGTGTGTGTGTGTGTGTGTGTGTGTGATTGCTTTG
>OMNR01036420.1:0-10141 GCA_900303205.1 Mora moro
TCTGAGACCTGTGTTGTGCGTCAGCGTTCTCACGTTTGTTCATCTCCTCCTGTGGATACAAACTGCTGTGGAGACACAAATGTTTTTGCACTCATTTTCCATGACTTGATCTTTATCAGGCAACCTGCCGATGCCCACCATCGCTGCGCTGGATGGAGCTGCGCTGGGCGGGGGCTTGGAGATGGCTCTGTCCTGCGACATCAGAGTGTCATGTAACTAACGCAAACGCAAATGTTTCACATTTGAATTGTTGACGCATTGTTGAAGCCAATGATTTTCCAAACCAAAAACAAGTAAAATCTGTAAATGAGAACCCTGTCATAAAAAAGCAAATCATAGTACTATTTATCATGATTACAGTATCAAGTGATATGTAGGCTTTACTTTATTTAACTAAACCATAAGCCATCAAATGGACAACACAAACTGACAACACTGAGGACAAGAAAGAGAGAGGGAGGAAGGAACAACGAAGCCTTTCTTAATTACCTGACACAACTGACTTTAATTCTTGGATTTGTGTGATTTCTGCAGCCCACAATGCAAAAATGGGTCTAGTGGAGGCCAAACTTGCCATCATTCCTGGAGCAGGTAAGGTTGTTTTTGCTTTAGTTGTGCAGCGGCCTTTACACAGTTGTATAATAGTGATGTCACTGTGCCATTATAACTGTGCCGTCGTAAAACTGTGCCGTCGTAAAAGGCATAGTGTATATCACTAGGGTCATAGTGTATATCACTAGGGTCATAATGTATGTCACTAGTGTCATAGTGTATATCACTAGGGTCATAATGTATGTCACTAGGGTCATAGTGTATATCACTAGGGTCATAGTGTATGTCACTACGCGTCATAGTGTATGTCACTAGGGTCATAGTGTATATCACTAGGGTCATAGTGTATGTCACTAGGGTCATAGTGTATATCACTAGGGTCATAGTGTATATCACTAGGGTCATAGTGTATGTCACTAGGGTCATAGTGTATATCACTAGGGTCATAGTGTATGTCACTAGGGTCATAGTGTATATCACTAGGGTCATAGTGTATGTCACTAGGGTCATAGTGTATGTCACTAGGGTCATAGTGTATATCACTAGGGTCATAGTGTATATCACTAGGGTCATAGTGTATATCACTAGGGTCATAGTGTATATCACTAGGGTCATAGTGTATGTCACTAGGCGTCATAGTGTATGTCACTAGGGTCATAGTGTATATCACTAGGGTCATAGTGTATATCACTAGGGTCATAGTGTATATCACTAGGGTCATAGTGTATATCACTAGGGTCATAGTGTATATCACTATGGTCATAGTGTATATCACTGCCATAGGTGTCATTTACACTGGGGACACATTTTTTCAAATGGCCGATTTTGTCCCCATCACTTTTTAAAAGCATAATTTGTTAAAAATGTTCTGAAAAATAGCTTGCACCAAGAAATGTTAATTAACAATTGAGAACGCTTTGAGAAAGGTTTATTTGCACAATAAGAAAACATACAATGTAAATGTCCCCGGAATGTAAACAAATGTGCATTGTCCAAAAAGAGACAAAGAGGCAAAAAATAAATCCCCCCCCTAGCCGACTGATTCTGACCCAGAAGTGCCCTTCTGATGCGCTGTTATGCAATTTCTTTTGTCGCTATAATTATCTACTCCACCTCATACCAATCCCTCCATACATTGGCTAAAATCGCAGTGTGAACAGCGTTCAAAGCGTGTTCGGAGCGGGCCGATTGCTTGGCCTCTGGTATCGCTGCTTGCAGCTTTCTTGAGAACCGCTCATCCAAACGACTCCACGCTCGACACTTCCTTGGGTTCTCAGCAGTACAGCCGCCAAGTGTGAAGTCAGTCGGATTAACGGTTGTCAAGAAAACCGAAGGACAGACGGACATACACACACACACACGCATACAGCCTCTAATTAAAGTTAGATAATAATGTAGTTAATCGCTACTCCTGCTATCGCAAAGCAAATCCTTAAGGATCGGTACACATAACTTTGATGTCCTGTTTCACCTGAAATGTGTCGTTTCACGACAGGAACAATTATGTTTTCCGCCCTGTTTTACACGACAAAATCCTAATTTGAAAACGGTTGTGACATCTCAATGCAAAGAGGCACGTTTTCCCCGTCCACACAGGCAGGAGCGGTTGAATGAGAGATGTAGACAACCGTTGTCAAAAGCACCTCCGGAGGTAGCATACCAAGCGGGGATCTCTGGTGAACCGCTGTGAGCATGTTGTGCCCTTTGTGTTTCACGTTTTTGAAACTAGATACAAGCTAGGTTAGTAAATCCAAATTTTTCCCCCGTGTAAACAGAGCCTCTATATTTCAAGAAACACCTACTTACCGAAGGCAAATGTTGTATCCGCTAATCTGCTTTTTCCTTCAGGTGGTACACAGCGTCTACCCAGGTGTATCGGTGTAGCACTCGCCAAGGAGCTTATTTTCGCTGCGCGGGTGGTGGATGGAGTGGAGGCATGCCGCCTCGGCCTTGTGAGCCACTCTGTAGAGCAGAACTCGAGCGGAGACTCGGCCTACCTGCGGGCACTGGAACTAGCTCGCGAGTTCAACCCTCAGGTACAGTCACTTCTTCTGTCCTAATATCCAGTTGAACTTTTGCAGTGATGCATGTTAAAAAAAAGGTTGGATGATGGAAATAATAATACTATTATGTAATCAACAAAATGATTTGCCTGAGAACTCTACAATGAAAAGCTAAAAGGTTAAATGAAACTACCATTGGCCTTCGCAAGTCGCCCCCTGTTAGTTGAAACCAAACCAAGCCAAGCTAGGTGAAATAGCTTAGCTCCCTAGTAGCATGATAAGCAATTTGTAACTTTTATATTCCTAATGTTCTGTAGCCAAACAAATGTTTAATCTAAATATTTATTTCCAACAATGAGGAGCTAAATGTGACATGCGAGTCATCTGAAATGTGCATGGCCATGCACCTTACCGTACACACTGAACAGATGTTTTCCTTTTCCTCAAAAAGGGTCCAATTGCAATAAGAATGGCAAAGTTGGCCATTAACCAGGGAATAGAGGTATGTTCTCTACTACACATCCTTACCTCAATGTTTATAGGCTTCCTGGGGTTTTTGTACTGTGATTTCTCAATGTTGAGTCTTTGAGTACTTGGAAAAGTGCTATACAAACCAAATGCATGATTACTAAAAGTATTTAGGTATAAAGGTGATTTGCCATGCGGTCCTATCTCTCCATTTGCTCTTGAGAAAAGGACTTTACTGTTTAGAATGTGGGAAGATTACCATTAAATAAACCGGAAATACTTATTGGCTGTCCGTATTTCTGTCAACTAGAAGTCATCATAACACCCTGTGCTCATTTTGTCTGCTCAGTTTTTCCCATTGGTTAATTTGCCCAATATATTTAAAGGACAAGCCCAGAGTAAATATTAGTCTCCTGTTATCGCTGACATCCCGAATGAAAGGATCAAAAGCATCATCATAAGTCATACGCTTCCAATAATTCAAAGAGCTGGGCTGCTGATTTGTGTAGTAGTAGTAGTAGTAGTAGTAGTAGTAGTAGATTTGATCATATTTCTACCTATAGCTTCAGTGGTATGACTGACTCACTATGATAGTGAGACGGAAAGGAAACCAAACCCTACACATGCACATTTCCTTCCATGCACACAAACCGCCTCCTTCTGCACACGTCAACAAGGTTCACGTGTGCAGTTCTATTGTTAGGTTCTATTTCATAGGTTCTATTGTTTTCTTGAACAGCATTTAACTCATTGTTTCTTTTACTAGGTTGATTTATCTACAGGACTGGCCATTGAAGAGGCATGCTATTCCCAGGTATTTGCAGCATTTGTAAATAATTTGTCGTGTTAATTTACTACCCAGTTCACATTTATCAGACTACAAGACTGGAATCCGTTGGGGTAAAATGTAACTATTCAAGATTCAAGAAACTTTATTAATCCCGAGGGAAATTAACTAACTAACTCCTAAAGTTAGTTACCTTGGCCTTGTGTTGGCCTTGTGAGTCACAACTACGAAATATTATACTATTGGTAGAATAAATAATTAAAGTAAGTAGAATAAATATACAGAGTTGGAATGCATTAGGCCATGTAAAACAAATAGAATGTGTACATGAATGCACAATACATTTTTATCTTACTATTCTGCAATTACCAACAAGATCTGTTGGAGGGCTTGACAGTGAAAAGCTTAAATTAAAATAACAATAAAACCATGCCGTTATCCACTTGACTTTTTAAATGTGTGTGGTAATGGACATTGCACCTTTCAAAGCAGAAACAAGGGTGCATTACCACATAAATAATGGACAACTGCAAGTAATCCATCGTAATGTTATGCTGTTTCTGTTTCATCTTGTGCTCTTTCTGTTCACATTGGCAAACAACGATTCTTGCATCAAAAGAAGTACATTTAATATTATTCTGCCATGAATGAATAACCGATTTTTCAGGCCGAACCTTGCCACATACCTTATCTTGTATTTGAAATAGCCCACGTTGTTTTGAATACTATCAATGTTGTTTTTCAAGGTGATCCCAACAAAAGACAGACTGGAAGGTCTCGCTGCCTTCAAGGAGAAGCGAACTCCTCGCTTCAAGGGGGAATAAACCTGCAGCAGCCTTCAGCTCTGCTCAGCTGTCCTACGACTGCTTCTGGGGTTGTTAAAGGATGTCTATGTGTTCAGTGCAATCTCCTTCTAATGCAAATGTGAATACAATTATCCATTTATTTTGAATTAACAATCTAGATAGCTCCCCGAACAAGCATCATGCTGGGGGTTGATCGTGCATATTTTTGAATGCTGATTATTGTGTGAACCACAGCAATGGTTCCTGAAAAACAATGTTAATTGTTTCGGTGATATGTTCAATAGTGCTACACAGCCAAATTGGGGCATACTAAATATTATTTGGAAACCATTTAGATTTTAATAATTTCGATTTTAGATGATGTACTTTGCAATTGCATTGGACACTAATATAGCTAAATGTAAAATCTGTTCACATATTCAGTAGAAATACAAGTCTAATCATTTTTCTTATGTTTAATTTGGGTTTCCAAATAAATGAACTCGTTAACTAATTCATTAATGTAAGGCACGATCACCTTGTTAGTAAATAACGATATTCTCTATATTACATAGTAATGCTGCCCCATTTCTTTCTGCATTTTTCTTTTGACTTAAATGCTTACTTGAAATAATTAGATTATATACATGCCCAGTAATCCCCGGCAGGCAGATCAGTTTTAGGGGCCCGATTTGACCACGGCTTGTTTCCTTTTGGGAGGTGTGTCCATGTCCGACTGGCTGGAAGCAGCTGACCGATGGACTGTACCAACTGGTAGGAGTAATCTGCCCATTTTTCCCCCCCGAGTAGACATGCTCACATGTGATGTCACAAGAGGGTAGATTTTGGAATGGCTTGCGATCGCTACTCGACAAGACAGCTATGGTACAATTGGGGCCTTTTAAAACTCAATGCTCACATTACTGATAAAATATACGGCATGTACTTGATGGAAATAATAATACTATTATGTAATCAACAAAATGATTTGCCTGATAACCCAATAACCAAAACATACTGTATGGTTGGTTGACTATGTTTTTTCCAATAATTAAATATATTATAATGTACATTGTACAATATTTTTATGTCCCTTTTTGGAAATTCTGTTTGAATGTCTCGGAGAGAATGTTGGTGCCCACAGGAGAACAGTTCTCAATATATCAATTAAAACAGCCTCGACAGTTTTGACAAATGATTAGACATTATTACTCTTGACAATGTCATTTTTATCTGAGTTGATGTAAAATTATTATTTTAATACATATAGTATTTTTATACATATATTGCTGTTATTTGAACCATGGGTAAGAGGACACTTTATTCAGGAAAGCCGATCTACATACGATAAAGATGAACACCAGTTGGATCTGAACAAATAAACCAGTCAGTGATCCAAATCACTAAAATAATTGCGATAGTAAAACAATGTTTATAATCAATGTTTTCAAAATCAAATGATTTCCAAATGGTTTTATTTTGTTTAGAAAATGACTTTGGATGACCCTATATAGCAAGTGATGTCCCTCCAACAGCAAGCTGCTATCTGTATGAATGTTTCAGACTGATCTAGAATGACTGAGGCAGACGAGAGAAGAGCTCACCAGCGTTGAGTCTGAATGTTTTCAGTAATAGGTCTATATCAGAGGATGTAGAAAGACCCGCAGTAAACGGGTGCAAATACGGATGAGGCAGAAGGAAAAAAAACAACCATAGCCACATATAAAAACCATTCAGAATAGCATAATATTTTGGTTTGGTAAGAGCTAAGACCCATAATCCCATAATAACAGCAACATACTATATTTGATTGGTGGTTATCATTTTTACTTCTTACTACTTGTTTTTGTAGCAATAGATAGATTTATATTTCCACATTATGTGTGCACCAATGTGTGCAAGTTGCTGGCATTTCTGATAATGCTAAGAACGTTCTGTACAAGGTCATGGATGGGAGTAGGCTGGAGCCTCATTTTCTTTCCACAATTACCTGTATCAGAATATTCCAATGATATACAATACAGGCAAACTTAAGTCCCAATTCCCATCATTTTGAAATATTGTTAACATAAGTTAATCATCTTCTGCATTAACTCCCATCTCCAATATTTCTCTCTTACTTTCCTTTGTTGTCTATCACCTGAAGGTGTATGGGCTGTAAGTGGCGATACTCATCATATATCAACATGACCACCTCTTGCACTCAAATATTCTCTGCACTGCTTCTCCCGTTTACATTTTTTTGTGTATGCTTTTCAAGACGGTATGATCCAGACTTAATCTATCCAAGTTTGAGTAAATGTTTTACATATATTTTTTACATTTCAAGCCCTTCCAAAACAAGTTTTGGAACTTGTATTTTGTATGTATCATGCATTCAATTAAAAATGAAACACTAAAACCGTCAATGTTAATCAAAATCTTTTCAAATCTTCTACCTATGTTTCCTGAAGCCGCGTATGAAACAGCAGTTGTATCAGTTAGACCATCTAGCCCACATGGAAGAGTTTGTCTTCCAACTGATTCATATAGAAATAGCCTTCTGTAACAGGTGGTTTACCGACATAGTCCAACCTTCTGCAAGGATTACCAAAGTCGTTATGCTTGTGCTCAAAATCTCAACGTTTGTGTCTGTCTGCCCCTGACTGTTGAGGCGTCGACGAGGAGCCAGTGGCATGCCTGTCCTGTGGCTTTCGGCTGTTCGCAGGCCGTTGTGGCTTTACGCTGTGCGAGGCCTTAGACATTGGGTGCACATCCCCACTGTGGCTGCACTGCTTCCGGCAGATGTCCCATCACCAAGCCGAAGACGTTACCACCACAAGTGAAGGTTGCGTAAAGAGAGGTTCCTCAACCTACTTGGACCTGCTCCCTGGGAGAGGGGCTGATGCATGTCCAGCATCCGTTATACCAGAGGCTCTTGCGCACCTTCTTCTCTTTGAAGGTGAGGTTACTATAGGGCAGTCATGACAAATGCTGCCATTCTTCATGCATGCTGTTATTAAGTGAGTAACTGTTCAGCTTTTAGGGTTTTGTTTCATTAAGTTCTTCCATTTATCACACTGACAATTCGCTTTTGTGTGCATATTCTGACCAATCAACAGGCCGCTGCCAGTTTGGGAGCTGATGGGCTTGGATTATGCTGCATTTTGTAACATTTTTAACTTGGAAATGTCATCCGAGATTTATCCCCAATTGACATAATTTGTTCAGAAGTTGCTAAAACATTCTTGAATAGTGCTCCTTAAAAACACATTCATGAATTAAAACCTAACAAAGCAGCTCAAACACCACAAATACCTATTTTTGGATAATATTCCATCAAACTTTATTAATGTATTAATTGATGACTGACAAGTTTGCCACAGCTAGCTATTCTTGAATTACAATTAAACAAAAACTAACATCTTCTCACTTCTCACTGTAGACCAACACGTGGTTATCAAGGCTCCTGTAAAACTAGAATGACATAAAGACATGGTTTTTCAAGTGAAATAGTTCCCTATCCTCCCCAGTGATTGAGAACGGTGACCCCACTCCACTCAGCCAGGGATAGGACCATCTCTGGAGGTTTAGAACAGGAGGGGGTTATTAACATATGATGTTATAGTAACATGATCAATTTTTAATAGATCATCAATTCTAATTGAGGGGAGTGTAGCCTCCAGTCCCCCAGCCAGCACCTTTGCCAAACAGTTTAGTGTCACTCTGAGCAATGATATAGGGTGGTAGCTGCCACACTGTAGAATCCTTATCTTTTTGGACTATCAGAGAGATGGACGCTTGGCACAGTGTGACAGGAAGTGTCTCAGATTTAAAAGACTCAAAGCCTTATCAAACCTTTATCAAGCTCCAGTGAGCGAGGACTCCTTCCACTCTAGCAAAGCTAGAGAAACTTCATCAACAGTGAAAAGCCGCTCTAGGGCAATCGTTCTCTGGACTGATGGCTGGAATGGTGAGAGACACGGAAACTTGTATAATGACAGATTGGTCTGTTCCGACATGTAAAGAGAGCTGTAAAATCCTTGAATTGATCGTTGCTTGATTGTGGTCAACTGTAGTACCAGTTGGGGTGTTAACCTGCGGTCGGATGAGGGGTTGGATGAAGCTGATGGGCAAGCTATTTACCAGGCGTGTCGTCAAATTCTGCCTCATTTGTGAGAAGTTGTGTGTAAAGGTCTTAGGGAGAGAGCACATTGGGTTTCTAGGTCAGAAATAAGCAAAGACAGTTTTGATTTATCCTCCGCGGATTTCCTTCTCTGATATGAAGTGTATGAGATGATCCTTCCCTCAGGTTGGCTTTGCATGATTCCCATATCACAGAAGCCAAAACATCAGGTGTAACATTGGAAAGAGGTAAAACATATCTTTGTGTGTTTATGAAATTGATAAATGCTTTATACTATAGTATAGTATACTAGAGCCATACAATATTAAAATGCCATGAAGCCTGAGAGGCAGAGGTCCAGAGATAACAAGAGGGCCATAAGAGCAGTGTTGATGGAGCCTATGATCCAGCAGGAATACATCAGTGACAATGAGTGATGATAGGAGAGTCAACTACTGTTTGACAGCAGGATTCGGCAAACGGGTCTGAGACAACATATTGGTCCATGACCATTTGGATGACCTTGGCAGATTTAGAGAGAGTGAAGGGATTAGAAGGGTCTACAACCGGGTTTTAGCAGCAATTAAAGTCCCCACCCATAATGAGCTAGAGGCTACTTAAAGACTGCTTACAAACGACTAAACAAACCAAGCCCATCATCAGACCATGACCAATGTGTCCCCTGTGAGTCTGATGGAAAGTTTCTTGTTGTGCAAAATGTGTATACATAAGTCACTGACATTTCCCAAGTTGCTGAATTCCAAGCCCTGTTAAAGAAAATGTTCCACATTCTTTTTTTTTGTATATTTTTCATGCCTTTATGGACAGGAGAGCGGACTGAAGAGAGGGAATGACATGTAGCACAGGACCGCAGGTGGGAATCGAACTTGAAAGTCTACGAGGTGTTTGTGGTAGCGCGTTAGTGGGCCACTGAGCTGCCCCATCTTCAGTATTCTTAGATGTTCGGAAACCTTACAGTCAGAATATTAAAAGGAATTGTAATAAATTATTGAAGCAGAATGATGCAGTCTGTTTTTGCTGCATTTCTGTGTGTCAAGACAGTTGATTGTGGTCCATTCATCTGGAACCAATCCTACAGTTCCTAAAGGAGATCCATGCAAGGATGCACATCAGTGACAAGATCCATTCCACATTCCATTCCAGATTGGATTTACTGCTTTACTACTGGAATTATCTGGAAGTTGGTCATGGCAATGGGCCTGCTGATGCAGTGTTGGAGACACTGTCAAGAGAACTGCAGATCCACAGGTGGACAGAGTGTAGATAAAGCCCCATATGACTTCTTAGCAGTTAACATATGATGAGCGTTCAGCGTTGGCATTGCCAGTGTTGCCAATGCATTTTTCTTAGTTAAGTTAAGTTATTATAAGCGTGATGCATTGTTCTTGCATGCTGTTCTGATTGGCCGGACAGTCGGCTA
>OMNR01036421.1:0-14355 GCA_900303205.1 Mora moro
CACGACCTTTGGTCAGAGTTGTTAATCAGTGACAGATTTCAAATATACAATTCAGAATGGAACTGCTTTAACTTAATCACTCATACATTGTGAGATATTTCGATACTGGGAAATTCAAGGAATCACAGAGGTGTCATAGTCAGAGCAGTTTTAAGTCTTTGGGTGCAAGTCCAAGCCTCAAGTCTTTCGTGGCAAGTCTAAGTCAAGTCCTGTGGACAGATAAATAAAAGTGGACACAGATAGATTTGCAATTGCAATAGCATTGCAGATTAAAAAAAAACCATGTTTGGGTGATTAATTAGATGATTAATTGGGTGATTAGATTGTTTAATTAGTTGTGTTTAATTTGTTGTGTAAAACATGTTATTAAATATAATTTAGGGAGAGAATGGACAAAGGGACACATTAATCCAGAAGATGGCAGTAATGCAACATTGGGGATGCAAACTGCATCAATATACCAGAGAACAAGAAGCAAACCTGCAGCGTGATATACCGGTTATCCCAGTTACAGGCACAATGCAGGCAAGTCTCAAAACAAATCTTGAGTAAGTCAAGTCTCCCAATGGCGAATCTTTCCAAGACTGAGTTATCAGCTGACTATGAGATGTATATTAATATACTCATATATTAATATCCAGACAGGATATTCGGTAGGTGTGTAGTGGATACATCCCTCTGCATATGTTATGGTTATTTTTAAGTTTTTAGATTCTGTTGTCCATGGTCACAGATTAGATGGTATACAACAAAAAGGAATGACAGGAATATTCAATTTGGTTGGCTGTAGGGTTTTGCATTATCATTTGAAGCAAACGTTTGTAAGCTAATTATTGGATCATTAAAATAAATAGACTGTACGCATCAACCAAAAGCCTAAAAAAAAACTAAATAATGCTAGGGGGTGGATTTGCAGTCTTAATCTGTTGCTGGGACAAAGGTATCTAGAACCGGCAAGGCAAGCTGATACATTTCACACGCTTTTCTCTGCCAATTGATAAACTGTGGCTCATTAAGACAGTAGTAAAAAAAACACTTTACAACCACCAGGAGCCTGCTAAGGGACATGCTTGAGAGGGCGAGGAGATGAGGAAGTGATGATCTTCGGATTGATTCAGGAAATGAAAAATAATTCAGTAGAACTGAATAAAATGAACTGTGACATGTAAGTTTTCTATCAGTACTTAAATGAAGAAAGCTAAGACATATATAATCGTAGAATAGAAAACAACACAAACAATAATACTATCTAATAAAATATAACACTTGATTCATCCATCCCTACTTCTTCATGATGAAACGAGTAAAGCAATAAAGCAGTTGGGAGTGTGTTTGGAGGAGCACCTTAACCCCACCACAGCTCCCTGGGTCTCTGATGTCATACTCCTGTCCTGACATTATATAGGGCATCAGATATTGCCCGCCATAACATAGGAGAATCAGACTATTGCACTGAGGCATGTAAACCGGCTGGCTGCTGCCAGATCATCTGTGAATGTATTATTATTATTATTTATCATCAGACCCCACTGCCTCAGACCCCACTGCCTAGAGGGAAAAGGCCTTTCCTGTTGTTTATCTGGTGGTTAGCAGACCCGGACCATATGGAAGGCAATGTCAATATAAATCACAGGACCGGCTTATGAACTGAAAAATCGAATGTAAATTGAATATGCCGTCAGCTGTTGTATTTCTTAGAATTAATTGAAGCAGAAATACACGTAATAACAATACCTTTATATCATGAAATATTGAAACAATGGCAATACAGTGTTGGAGCAAGGAATTGATGAATAATATTGAGTATCTCCCCCCTGCTCTAGTACTCTAGCAGAGAGCCAATCTCTGTTTTTTATGACCCAATAACAACCACCCTCCATCAGGGCTGAAACTACACTTAGGCCTCTGGATCTTTTTCCTGTCCATTCCCTGGCTGAAACACATCCTCATTTAAACCTCCAGATTAAAAAACAAAAGAAGCTAACAGGAGCCATCTCAGCCCTAACCCAATGTCTATTCGACCTCTGTATTTTGCAATGACCCTTTTGTAAGTCCTAGTTACTGCACTATCCACATCACAAATCGTGTTGCTCTACAAATTGACTGAAGTGACAATTGTGAAGATGTTGTGTTGTGCTGTCCAGCTCACACATTCCTTTGGATCACATTCAGAGCCTCTTTCTCTCTGTCTCTCTCTCTGCTGGCTAACTGTTTTACTGTGCTTATAATAATAATAATTGCATGAATATAATGCAACACATGCAATTGTATTTGACGTGCATATCAGAGACTATGCAGCGGGAAGTGACAGGATGAGTATGTGGTTATTTTGAATGGTTGGTTAAACTGTAGGGTAGCACGGCTAAGTAGGTCGCTCTTGTTCTCTCTGCAGTACATGAATGAACTCCCCCAACCGAGGACAGACACTGAACAAAAATAATACCTTAATGCTTTTACATTCCTATTTTTTGGGCCAATGGCCTGGTTAACTCCAAGGGAAAATAATATCCCACCTGTGCTGATTATTATTGGTCGGTTGGTCCTATAGTCATTATCCTCAAAACAGGCAAAATCAGGACCACCGTAGCTGATCTCCAAACAGGAGCCGGTCACAAGAGCACCAGGGATTCAGTCGCCATAGCAACCAGTCTTTTTTGGGGGTTTTTTCAGACATGTCAGCGCTGCGTGGTAGTCTGAGGAAGTACGATGGGCGTACAGGCGATGCCCGCAAAGGATTCTGGGAAGTGCAAATCCCTCTCCCACTCGTCAGTGTCAGGGTTGTACACCTGCACAATACTGGTGACGTTGTTGAGGTGCCAGTTGTACCCGCCCACCACGTAAATCTTGCAGTTGAACAAACAGCAGCCGGCCTCCGACTGTCCGGCGCGCATGGGACTGACGGTGGTCCACTGGTCGCTGAGCGGCAGGTAATACTCCACGGCCAGCACGTCGAAGCAGCGGTCCACGTGGTCCATGCGCCCGCCCATGACGTACAAGCGGTCCTTTGTGCCAATCATGGTGTGCAGCACCCTGGGCTCGTTCATGGGAGCCCTGAACTCCCATTGGTCAGCCGCGGGGTCGTAGCAGTGGAGGGTCTTCTTGTCCTCCAGGGAGACCCCGTAACCCCCAGAGACGTACAGTTTGTCTCCCAGGCAGCCCCCGGCATGCCCCCAGATCCGGCGCTTCAGCGGCTCCACGTTGCTCCACTCGTTCTTCTTCGGACAGTAGCGCTCCACGGAGGACAGGCTGCCTGTGCGGTTGCGCCCCCCGGTGGCATAGAGTCGCCCCTGCAGCACATTGAGCTGGAACTGGATGCGCCCCTCCTGCATGGCCTGGATGCGCAGCCACTGGTTGAGGTGTGGGTCGTAGCGGAAGCAGCAGTCCATTGCCCCCTCGCCGCTGCGGTACTGCAGGTGCTGCCCACCCACCACGTACACAAAGTTGTCGAGGACGGCCACACAGGCATGGCTGACGCCCGACTCCATCTCCATCAGCTCCTTGAACTGGCGGGACGCAGCGTCAGGAAGGTAGTACACTTTGGTGCTCACGGTGCGGTCGTTGTCGGTGTAGGGCGTCCCGCCGAAGGTGATGAGTGATGGGACGTCTGAGCGGATCAGCGTCCTCGGGGATTGCATCTCGTGCTGGCGAAACGGAAGGATCTGGTAGTTGAACGCCTCCAGCAGATACTGGCGGCACAGCACGTCCTCCACCATGATGCCCACCGTCTGCACGCTGTCCACCAGCTCCGAGGAGCGCATGAGCGGAAAGCGCACGTGGCCGAGCACCGCGCTGGCCCTGGCATGGCGGGCCTCGTCGTGCTGCAGCCAGCGGATGGCGGCATGAAAGAGGTCGATCTCATTGCAGTTCTTCAGCTTGTTGCTCCGCAGGAAGAAGACCAGGCGCTCCAGAGGGATGTGCAGGAAGTCCTCCTCTGCGGCGATCTGCAGGAAGTGGCGGAAGGTGAAGGCGTCCACCGACTGCTTCAGGGAGGACAGGTTGAAGGAGGTGGCCATCTGGCCGATGTTCAGGCAGGTCTCCACGCTCATCGCCGACTTAAGGTACTCCTCACAGAGCTCCACCACAGGGACCATCTGGAGGAACACGGCCGCTCCCAGGACATCCTGAATGCAGTCCAGATCTAGAGTGACCTCTGAACTGTAGGCAAAGTCAATGATGTGCTTGAGCCCCCGGGCGGACAAGCCCTGGAGTTCAATTGTGTCCTGGTTCGATTCCCTCATACCTCCTGTGAACATTGCTCTGCAAAACAAGAAGCAAAATCTAGGAACTCTCCCATGGCAACATATGGCACCTATCATGGTATTTAAACATGGTATTTGAAAAACCAACACTCTCTGATCTAACACAGGCAATGTCATCAAACCATGTCAGGTGTAGGTGGAGTTTGTATAGTGAGTAACATTGTCCACACCAAACATCACACATGTCATATCTAACTTTTTATGCTGCCACCTTGTCCAGGTCTCCCATGGAGTAGAGTGATCTAAATGGTACTAGCTAGATTACACAACTAAAATAATAATAAATGCAACTTTAAAAAGATAAACGCTGGATTTGGCAGGGGGATATACCGTACCGGAAGTAATCACTACAGGAGGCCAACACTGCTTTGTGGACCTGGAAGCGTTCTTCGTTGACGGCCAGTACCACGTCCAGCAGCTGGCCCCGGGCGCGGAGGGCCGACAAGCCCTGCAGGAGGACAGCACTATGGGTCGGGGCGGAGAAGGTGCAGCGCAGGACACTGTGCTTGTCAGCCATACTGCAAGGACAAACAGAACAGTTGGGTTACATTGAATTACTGTGTGGCAGCATGTTAGGAGATGCATGTTAGCAGAGACTGAGTCTCCCCACGGGAATTAATAAAGTTAGTAAACTTACCTTAAACATACTGTACACACAACTTATTTATGCTCCTTCCCTACCATTTTGTTTCTATATCTATCTGCTTTATATCTACATGACAATTGTTGTCTGTCAAAGCACTTTACAAACCGGTGCTGTATAAATATAGATGTTGTTATATTACTACACATACTCGGGCAGTGGGAATGGAACGCCTAACCTTGGCAGAGTTAATGCCGTTCTCTACCGGTTGTGCTGGACAGGACCTCCTGTACCTTTCTTGACCATTGTGCCAGAAGTGAAATGTGCTAGACTGTTTGTGTTAGGTTTTATGTGTACGTGTTTTAAGTAATATTACTTTGAGAAATGGGATAGGGGATGTAAAGGAAACCCCCATCAAATGCAAACATATGAATGTAATTGAAAGTGTTTAATTATAAAATGCCCAAGGCCAAACATGTATTAAAGTAAACTTAATCATGAATAATGTGATAACTACTTCAATACATGAATATTATTACTTTTTTCGGACTTTTTGTTTTTACATAGAACCTTGCGACGATGCAAATACAAAGACATATTTATTAATAATTTGGCATACAACTTTTTTGTGACACGTCAGTGACATTACATTGAATCTTTCTTGTATTGTTTTTAAAGGATGCATATGACATAGTTCACCTTTCAACATATACCGTCCAGTGTGCGTTATGCATCTCAAGTAGAACTATTAGGGAGGTTTTTGCTACCAAAGTGACATTTGAGAATGACATCACCGTCAGGGATCAAATTACTACAGCCATAACACAATGGAATATTAACCAGATGCACCGGTTTCGAATGGGCGACGATTAAACGTTGTCCACACATACTCCATGCTTATTAAAAAACCATTCCTGGACAAGCTATAACTCCGAACATACCTGCTGCTTACAGTAGCTCTTCGGAATAACGACATTGGATCGCATCGCCATTCTCGTTAGCAATGTTACACATGCATGTCAAACAAGCAATGCGTGCAAACACAGGCCATGCATCCTCGACATTTCCTGGAATCTGCGATGCTGAACTTGGGTTTTGCACGACTCAAAACACCCGACTTCAGGGGTTCTGCATCTCCTTCTCACCTGTTCTGTGGATGATTCGAGGTAAAATCCCCACCGTCCGACTCCGCCATCTTCCAGCACACAGGGCATTTTCAAGTGTATCAGCAGAAGGTCACCGACATAATTGCCGCATTCATGGATCCGTGAAACGCATCAACTCAGCCTTTTGGCGAGCCGTCGGACATAATCAGCCATTAGCCTGTTGTACTTCACGGGGGATGACCTACGCCGCGTTTCGAGGCTGCAGGACGTGGAAGACGTCACCGGAGCGCAACTAGTAAGTGACGTATGGCACGTCCCCCCTCCAATGTATTTGTATTTTTCTTATGCACTGGTTTGCAAATGTTGCATGCTTCGTTGTCTTTTGTATACCGTTTATTACAATAGAAATAAATACATAAATAAATAAATAAATACATTTTTTGAAAAGTATGCCACAGCCCCGCCCATGTTGTGAAAGTCAAATTCAGCCGGCGATTATCACATGCTTTCCAAAAACGAATACGTTTTTACCTAAGTACATTTAGCTCTCGAATGGTTCACGGTTGTTGTTTTTTCCCCGTGACCGTTACCACGTCGAATCGTAGGCTGCAACGATTGATGACATCTGTCACTACCAGCGGACCGGGTAGTGACGAGATCCATGGATGCTGTCACTACCAGCGGATCGGGTAGTGACGAGATCCATGGATCCTGTCACAGATCCATAGATCCTGTCACTACCAGCGGACCGGGTAGTGACAGATCCATTGATCCTGTCACTACCAGCGGGTAGTGACAGGAGTGGTAACCGTGGGGGTGGGGTGGGGGGATTTGCTAACAGATGAACAACCTTTTCCGTGGTTTTCCCAGTGTGACGTAAAATGACCTGCGTCTGTGGCCAGCAGGCAGCTGGATGTGGCTCACGATGTGAAACATTAATCTCTCCGTGTTTACTAATCGGACCAACTGGGATGAATGAAGAGCGACAACAAACGCCCCGTCTGTTCGTATTCATTCATTTCCAAACGATAAAGATGGACAACATAGCAGGGTAAGAAGCAGACACACAATTGACTCAAAAACCACTGGTTTGTAGCATATCGACAGTATTAACAAACAGGGCATGGGTGGATTCTGCTCTGATCACAAGCCAGACTATAGCGCTGAACTCCCATGACGTGATTGGTCACACAAGCAACTATCTCTGTCACAGGCCGTCCACAAGTGCCCAGCACACCATGGCTCAATTTGCAGAGACCCGAATCGGAAAAACACCTGCCGTCCTGCCAGGGTGGTAAATCCCGAGTGTGCACACCCCAGGTGACTAGACGGGTCCCGGCCCCTGAGGAGTTCACAACGACGACGCACCTCATGCCTTTCACTTCCCTGTCTATGGTCAACATGAGACATCCTATTTACTTCGGCGATAGACACAACTCCATCAAGATAATATAACTATTATAACTGCATTTTTCCATTACACTACACGGTGACATTTTCAGGAAAAGCGTATTTTAAATAACCACCTGCCCAAATGACACAAAATGTGGGACAGACGCACTATGGGCATGATGGACGTCTGATTCAAAGTTATTTAGGGTTGTTTTTTTTTTTTTAAATGGCCGAGTTTTAAAGAAATCTAATTATACATGAGCGAACATTATTCTATCAATCACAACTCCGCTTCAGGTCCTCGGGGCCTTAAAACTTGGTATGCATATAGAGGACATCCCCCCTTAACAAGTGTTAACATTGTTGTGCAGATAGCTAAACAATGACGTCACATGGTCAATTTCAGTAGGTGCTCAGCCAAGCGCTAGGCACTACTTCGCCCACAGGGGACGCAAAATCACACAAACGCCATGAAGTCAAACCATGGCTTGGATTCATTCCAAATCGCTTTGGGACGTTTGCGTGCTGTGGATGGCTTTCCTTTTGTTATAGTAAGCATAATTGCGTTGTTTTCATTTGTTCAACCCATGCCAGATCCAAGTAGGCTGTCCCACGACAACAGTTATACAATATGAAGACCAGAAGGCAGGCAAAGCATTTGTTTTTCCTTTTTGCAAACATTCATTGTCTGTGTATCAAACACACTCATTCATAAATGTTTACATTTTATACACATTCAATGGTGTGTTTTCTCACTATCTACCTCAATCTAACCATACCCAACACCCATCAGATCAGGTGGTCTGAACATCTTGGAACTGTGAAGAGATAAAATCGGTTGTAACCATTTCATTTCTGCAGTTTGACTCACAACCCACATACAATGTAACACAAAAATAAGTTGTAACCTTCTCAGCACACTTATCTGAAATGTTTCTCCATTATGCGACACAAGCAATTATCAAAGTTTGATGTTGGCTGGATCTGGGTTACCAGCTACTGTTTTGTGACCACTTCCTGCATGATATTTAACTCTTGAAAGCAACGCATTTTCTTCACCTTTTTTCTCTTTCTCTATATGCTGCCAAGCCAACACACGCTCTGACTATTTCAACTGTGGATTTCATAATTTTATTCAAAACTGGGCAATGATCTCCCAGATATTTGACTGTAGGGTCAGTTTGTTGTGCATGTCATTGATGTGATTTCTTTTAAATGTGTATCTTTTCATTTGAACAGTTCTCTTGGTTACATGGCAGTTGCCTTGATTATAGTAAAGGCAGCCTACTTCAAATATCTGATTTACAGATACAACAGAACGTCTATATACTGTTTTTTTTAATATATATTTATTCTTTCGTTTTATATGTCTGCATAGTCTGAGGAGTCAGCCACACCAGCATTTCACTGCACTGTATGCGCACGTGACAAATAAAGACTTGACTTGAATCTTGAATCACATCAATAGACTGGCCTATCAATTATAATGCACAAGTTTTAGTTTACCACCCAAGAGACCTTTACAATGTCGATGTATGGAGGTGCAGGTCTTCCTCTGCCTTCATATCGAAGACCCAACCGTTACTGTACAGTACTTCCTCTTGATCACCAGGGCTCTCAAATGACTCTCTGGATTCCCTCTGTGTCTGGTGTTCATTAGTTCCTATTATGGTATTGGCCATGTCCATGTCCTCCTCCAGGTCCTGGTGCTTTCCCCCCAGAACCGGCTGGTGAACCGAGACATCGTCCACCTGTTCTCTCTGCTCTAACTCCTCCTGTGGACATCACACAACCAGAAGTTTACTATCACATGTGGCTTAGCATCACACGTGATGATATACAATTATTAACAATAACATCCTTCCTCAACATATAGCTTTAAACCCCACCGAGTTTCACCAGCTTACCACAAAAAAAACACAGCCTTATAATATTATTATTATATAATATAATAGTCATACTAAATATTCCAGAGCAGAAGCAATAAACGTTAACGTGAAAAGAAAAAGAATGTCTGTGAATTTTCAGCTGTGTTTTCCAATCAGGTGTTACCTGATTGGCTGGTCGATTCAGGGGAAGCGGCAGGATCACCGGTTCCGGAACGGGCGGGAAAATCTTGCTTCTGAATCTAAATTTTAGAAGAAAATAACCAGCTATAAGAAAAACCAAAACACATGATACAAAATGATCAAGACAATGATTAGTCACCACCTGATTAGTCATTACAAGCCATTTCAAAATCTGTGACATCACAAGGGGGAGTGCCTCCTTCCCCATAGACCTCGTAAGTGATGTACATCACAGTCCTGCTCATGTTGCCAAAGTGAAATTCCCTATGAGAAAATGAATGGGGTTTCATATAGTCAGCTCCGTCGCAGCCAGTGATTATCACAGGCCTCCCAAAAACAAATGCATTTTTTATCTACGCCAATTTTGTTCCTCGAATGGCTTGCGGTTCCTTTTTTTCTGTTGCAGTTTTTTGCATGCATAACACTTTAACATGAAAAGGAATTTCAGATTCTTGCACATAGTAACTTTAAAGGTTAAGTAAACCCAGTTTTCAGTTGAAAATGGTTCCGTTTGGGTCTCACGAAGTGTTGGTGTTTTGTGTTATTTTTGACTAAAATGTATAGTTGTTAAAGTTGTTAAACGGGGGAAATTTGAGAAGTCTGCTTCTTCCAGCTTAAAGCGCTTTTCCAGAGTGGTAGTTTTCTATTGGCTGTGCACCCTATCTTGACCGATTGTGACGTGGGTTTTGACAGTGCCCCTCCCACTTGCTCCTATGGTACCCAATGTGTCCGTTTTTTATGAAACCTTTACAGCTGTCATGACTGCTCAGATCGCATTTTTCTTATTCGTAGGTGGAAGTTCTCCTGCTAAAATGTGGGTTTACTTACCCTTTACATTATTAGCCACAACAATAGCTGCTAGCCAAAGATGCAGATAGTTTGCATCACACTGTTGATACCATGGAAACGGTTGATAATCTGTTGTACTGTGGCCAAGTAAATCACCAAGCATTCTTTTCCCGTGATTGCCACTCCTGTCACAATTGTAATTTTGTTGTCCGACATATTATACTTTTTAAAGGATGATAACAAAAGCATTCAGCGAGAAAGAAACATAGGTGTGCATATTTCCAGTAAGAAGTGATGAAGATTACCTGCATCTTTGGCTAGCAGCCAATGTTGTGGCTAACAGTTTAAGGAATTTGATAATGGATTCAACATTATAACGGTCACAGAAAAAAGGTAACTGAACCATACATAGGCAAAAACTGATCTGTTTTTGCAAAGCTTGTGATAATCGCTGGCTTGACGGAGACAAATATTTGAAACCCCATGCATTTTCCCATTGGGGATTTTCCTTTGGCAACATTGTTACTTACAAGGTTAATTATGGACTCTACTGTAAGCAGTGGGGATTCAAACCCCTATTTGAGCTAGTTCCTGCCCACTATCATTCATCATCATTTCTGGGAGACACTTTGTTTTCATTTAGGGGTGGGGCTATGTTGGTGTTGAGGCTTTCGCTGTCTTGCACCAGGAACTCCCCATCGCTACAATCAGATTTGGGAGGGAACGTTTGCTTGATGTTACCCGGTAACCCAAAACTTCCAATAACAGGTAATGCATGCAATAGCATACATTTAACCCATAAAGGGCAATTTGAGTACATATTTACATCGTATCCTATGTTTTTAAAACTTTGTGTATTTAAGTCGAGATTTGGACCAGGATCAATCCCTAGCACTACCATGTAACCCTCTACATCAATTTTCATGTAAAATAAGTTATTTTAGGGTTTGGTTTTCCTTTTAAACCCCTTTATATGTTCCTTCAAGCCAAAAGCAAACCCAACCTTGCTTATAGGAGGACCTGGGTCAAGATAGACTTCTCCGCATTTCCTCTTTTAATCCCATTTCATCCCATTCTATGCCTATGTCTCAGTCACTCAATATGTGTCATGCGGACAGAGTACGAACCACATCCTTAATCAACAATGCAGCCGTCACCTCTTCACCAGAAGGGAGAACAGCACCGTGGCCGCAAAGAAGGTGATCAGCAACCCCAGACTTATCCACAAGAAAGAGTAGTAGTAACCGGTCCGTTGTTTGGGGGGGAAGGTGTTGACGCTGAATAAAGCCTTGGGCCCAGGTTCCACACGGGTCATCTCAGTCAGGCTGACGTTGTAAGAGGTATCAGGCTTCAGGTTCTCCAGGCGGAACGTGGTTTGAGATGCGGACACATTGCGGCACTCTACATGGACATGGAAATAGGATGACATTGAACTGGTTTTTTTTGGTCACCGGTTGGCAAAGGATAACGGGGTCAGGGTGTTCCAGCACAAAAACTTGCGGTTCGAACCCCAGTGTCCGCTACCTAACCTGTGGGCATCCCTGAGGCAAGATGCCCTAACCCCGACCTGCTATTTAATGATATTCAGCTTAACAAATTCACTGTTATACCAGTGTTGTTTTACTCCTTACCACTACTAGAGATTTCCCCCTTTTCTAACCAAGTGTGTGTGTACACATGTATGCAAATGTATGCTTTGGTAGCCATCAGCCATTCACTGCTGTTTTTGTTTTAAAAAAAAAAAGACAAAATCCTGAAAACATTTAATTTTGACACAATTCTAAAACGTATCATGATATAAATGAATCATGTTGGGGGGAACACCAAACATAATTTCGTCCACCACACAGCTCATTAAAGTCTGAGTATAGATTGATTATGGTGTGTTCAAAATTTGTACAACGTCCTGACCTTCTCCGGTGTGCTCCTGGTGCTGTAATTGGTTGGTCATGGTGTTACAGAGAATGTAGTGCGTGGTGAAGCCACGCTGGTTTTCAGGAGCTATGGGCTCCCAGGACAGATCCACGGAGCTCACTGTCTCATTCTGGCTAATGACCTTCAAAGGTTTGAGGGGACCTGGACAAAAGAAATTGAAGAATTCAGGGTTGACTGAGAGCATTGTTGTTGTTGTTATTTTGCATAATTTCATTCATTTGTCCATACATTCTTCCACAATGACGGGATTGTGAATGCAAATAAAAAATCTCAATCATCAAATATGGGCCTGTGAAGCCAGAGACTGTGACTGATAAATATGATGAACCTTAACTTATATCATTATTAAAATAATGAGAATTACTTTCAAATAATTATAATACTGACGATAATAAATAATTTAAAAAATAATGATAATAAGGATGGTGATCATAATAATAACAAATAAGCATTGAAAATGATTCATATTTTGTAGTATTAGTATCAATATTATTTGTATTAATAATAACGTATTAACAAATCAATGTATTTATTCTCATGTATATATTAAATTGTATAGAGTCAGTCGACTCTGCTCCGTACTGCAGCAGTAGGCCCCAGTGCAGTGCATTTCTATAGTGACTCACCGCCTTCCTTCTTGTACCTCAGACACATCTCCACTGTCTGTGGGATCCCCCGGACACACCGGTGTTCAAGGTATACGTAGCGAACATAGTCCGTCATCTCTGGAACAAGAACCAGGAGGTCAACGCTGGTCGCTTTGCCACCGTGAAGCACAGAGATAGCATAACACAGGCACGATGTCTAGGAAGAAGGGTAAAGACTAATCCAGGTCTGTCATTCTATGGCCCAGTTCCGGGAAATAGTTGGACTAACTCACTCACTCCTATTACAACATTTCCCTAATTCTTTTCCCTACGGTTAATAAATGTTCACCTTCATTTTTGCATATACATTTCTACTACTTTGATTGTGTATGTAGAGATATTTTCTGTATATTCTTTGTAGTTATTGTTTCTTTTTTCTTTACTACTGTCCTGTACTTGCTGCTGTGGCACCCACATTTCCTGTCTGGGATCAATAAAATAATATAGTAGAAGCTGTAAATTATAATGTATTATTAATCCCAGTCTTTCAGTCACTCAAAGTCCACACATTTCTTCTCTGTGTTTAACCATTTTTTCCACATGGGTCCATTTGTTTTCTTGGTGGTTCTTGTGCTTTTCCAGCTGCAAGACAAAACGACATGATCCAGTTTGTCCTTCATGCACACCACTTACTTTTAAACATTCTATGAACCTTCTTCTTAGCTGACAAGGTGTTCACTGCGTGAGGTTGTGCACCGTCCCCTTTAAACTCATACCACTCCACGCAAGAGTGTTTAGGGACCCTGAGCGGCAGCTTGTTTTCACAAGCTGGGAGGAAAAAAAGGGCAATTTGTTTGTTAGTTTTCTGAATGATGATATGTACACAGCTTAAATGTATCTCAAAATAGCGAAATATGTAGACAACAAGCAAGCATTAAAGCGTACACATATGTAGACATGCAGCCACACAGAAAACATCTTACCTTACCTTTTTTTGCACTTACTCTTCCATTGTGTTATTTATCACACACACACACACACACACACACACGTTTTACCTTTTTTAAAACTTTTTTTTACCTTTTAAATCTTTGGCAGGTTCGGCTTGTACATAAACATATCTGGGGGTAGACGATCCGGCAGTGTTAGTAGCAGTGATGGAGAAGTTGACTGCAGAGTTAGTCACATAGAAGCTGTGATTGGTAGAGGACAACGTGGTCTGGCCAGTGTCTGGACACGGGCAGTGTTGGGTGTCATTCAGGGTGTAGTTGACCCCCCCGGCCCGCGCCGCTGGAGGAACTGCCTGGAGAGGAAATATCTCATCAGAAATACACAACTTTTAATGTTCACTAACTCTATGATCAGAAATACACAACTTTTAATGTTCACTCTCATCAGAAATACACAACTTTCAACATTCACTTACTCTCATCAGAAATACACAACTTTCAACATTCTTTTTTGTATTATTATTTCTGAGATTGTTGTTGATCCATTCTGCAGCTTACCTTCCATGTGAACACAAGTAGCCGTGTACCATTTTCAAAATCTGTCTTTAGCTCAACTTCTGGGGTTTGTTCGATTTCTGCACATAAGGACAAACACACCAAGTCACTGGTGGTGAACACACACACA